>CAOJBJ011020537.1:0-11392 GCA_948291685.1 Euphorbia celastroides | reverse complement strand
TCTCCGAACGGGCAAATTCTTAATCTCAGATTAGCAAATCCAGCCGTTATACAAACCCAACAGCTACTTTTAGATTCTCTCTATAAAAGGATGAAGACTCGAAGAGAACAATATCGAGAAAATTGCTTAAGCCGAAACTCTGTTGAAATCTCTGCTCAAAGTAATTTTCGAAAAAGCTCAATCGTCAGTCTGTTGAGAGAACTGAAATTTTTGTTCTGTCTTGAGAATAGTTGTAATAGTTAGGTGTGAGGCTAAATCTGTTTTCAAGTTGAACAGTCTGAGTGGAAAGGGTATCCATTCAGTGGGTTAGAGTTGAGGTTGCTGAGGAGGAACTCTGCAACTGGTACAACTCTGAGTTTAGGTTGCTGAGAAGGGTACTCTGTAACTGGTATAACTCTGTAAGAAGGCTTCTCCGCCGACAAGGAGTCACTTAGTGGATTAAATCTCGGAGAGGGTATCCGGGGACGGGATGTAAGCACAGGTTGCTGAACCAAGATAAAATCGCTGAGTGAAGAATTTCTTATCCTTTTCTTTTACTTTATCGCTTGTTTTTAACAACCATCAGCGCGCTCACTAAATTCACCTTAAGCGTGAACAACATTGCTGACTGACTAGATCATTAATGCAAGAGTTGTACCAGCGGAACCACCATTCTGTTGACCTAAAACAAGGTGTTTCCATTTTACGTTTTTAAATTAATTTTTTTTACCAAAAAGTCATTCACCCTCACTGACACGTGGAAATTAGCCACACGGGACCTACAAATACTTTTGAGTAAGGCCCTGTTCTTTTCACCTTCAATTTAATTCAGTTCAGTTCAATTCAGTTCAATTAAGTTCAGTTCAGTTCAGGTCACGTCCATTAATTTTAATTGAAAAATTAATGTAAACAAATTAAGTTAAGTTCATTAATTTCAGTTCAGTTCAAGTTTTAAAAGTTGAAGAGAATAAAGTCTAAAAATAAATACTTATAAATAATAGTAATTGACTTCAATTCACTGTTTTAATTTTCTTTAATTATTATTTAATCAATTTTCTCCTAGTTGTGTAAGACCGTTTCCTTCCTTTCGTGTGTTTTACTTCTCTCTTTTTTCCTACATATTTTATTACAAGAATATAGAAAAACAACGCCAAAGAAAAATCATAGAGATCCAACTATGGTTAATAATTGATTAATTATATTAGAATATCTAAAAGCATTAAAAGACAAACTACAAGGGGCTGAATTTTGTGACGCACTAGATGTGACAGTAGACTTTCTTCTTCATTTCGTTATTAATATAATAAACAATGATCATATTGCAATTCTTTAATATATGGGATTATTTAGACTTTCATAATTATTTATATATTTCACTTTATGTGATTTGATTCAGCAAAACCTTTCTATTATTGGTGCCATTGGAAATGAGAATTACTCAACCATATTGTTTTTAGTGTAGCTATTTCTTATTATTTGGTGATTTTTGGTTACCCAGATTTTTATTAATAAAAATTTTCCCTTCTATTGTTTTTCATTTTTTAAAACAAGTATTAGATTTTGTTAGGCCCCGCATCTCATCTCTAATAGTGAATAGTAATAATTCTACTAGATTACATGATAAAAAAAATAAGGGAGAGCAAGAAACCTAATGAACTTAACCGAACCTAAAAATTGAGTCGAACCGAAATCGATTGGACCAGACTTAATTAAATTAGGTTCGGTAGTTGGTTCTTGTATGTTGTTAATTCGGTTTTTGGTTCAATTCTCGGTTGAAAGGGTAAAAAACCTAATAAACCAAGAACCGAATCTAATTTGTTTATTTATAAGTAGGTTATAATAAAACTCATATTCCTATTTATTATTATTCTCATCTTTGAATAGTGAATAGTAATATTTCTGCTCGATTACATGATAAAAAGGCTTTTTAGTTGTATATGTGCTGTATTTTTTTTTCAAAATTAAATAATTATTAAATTTCAAATAATTTCCTAGATAGACTTTATCAATAATAAACTAATATCAAATTCATTACACAATCTTCTATTTGAATCTCTAACAGATAATATGCATAATTAACGATGATACATCACTATATATAGATGGAGAAAATAGAAGATATCTATTCGAGGGCCGGTAAATCTTTGATATAATATCTACTTGTGCCTATGTCTCGAAACAATTAGGTAGAATAAACTAATTATTGGAGATGCTCTAAGTATACTCGAGTAAAGCTACAAATAAAATGCTCCAACTACATTGATCCATCTGTTTCGAGCCTCATATCATCCAGATTGCACTTGAGAACTGCGCTTTCGATACCGAACTTAAAATACTCAAAATCGAGACTAAATACTTTGAGAAGTACTTAAAGGTTTCTGTCATATATAAATGAAACCCTTTTTTTTTTAATCTTAAGAAACTTATAAGTGACAACTTTATAGATTTATGAAAGATACAAGAAATAATCGTGATAATCGTACAAGGGATAGTTATATGCCAAAAATAGCAATAACATTGGAAGAGAAGAAGAAATATGAAATTGTCCACAAGTAGTTAAGAAAAAAGCATAACTGATTGGACCATTTCTCTCTGCATCAAACTGCTACTGTTCTTCCATGACGTTCCATCTTCGTCATTCACTCTCATATTTTGTTGTTTTTTTCTTTCCTTTTTTCCAATTTGGACCCATTCCAACCTATCATCCCATTGGTTTAGTTCAAAAATTAAATTAAACGGACCAAATTAACCTAATTTAAAGATCCAAATCTTGAACTGAACTATATTGGTTTACTTTGGTTGATTCGGTTCAGTCATATAAATGAACTTTATATATTTGTCTAACTTTACAACATTAGAGAATTCACATTTTAGAAATGCAAATCATTTATATATGCAGTCATGCAACATTTTGATATAAGATGTTGGGTTAAAGAATTGCTGCAAATAAAAAAAAAAAAAAACTAAAATAGTAACAGCAAACTGTATCAAATAAAGAAAACAGGTCACAAGTCATTTTTGTCTTCAATTTTATTGTGGCTTAAAATTTAACAAAACCAATCTAATCTAAAATCCCAACTATGTAAGAATAACAAGCTGACCGATATACTAGATTAGCTTACCCGACTCGGATTGGTTTAGTTTACATGTAGTTAGAGTTTGGTGTGGTTTTATTCACCTTTTCCTAGAATATTTGATTAGGGTCTTAAACGTGTTGAGTTGCAAGAAGTTCATGTTTAGTTTGCTTAAATTTTAACTGAATACGAGCCGAATCAAACTTTAATCGAGTTCAAAATTCTATTTGCGTTTAACTCGTTTAAGAGCTCATTTTTTCAAGGAATGTTCATGGAAATTCATTTATCTTATTCACAAGAAGTTGGCTGTACTTTTTTTTTTGGGAACGTTAATTTTGGTTTTCAACAAAATTGATAGCAATAGATTAATGCTATATTTGTTTAATATTCAAATCCTGTACGTTTATTTATAAATATTGTCTAAATAGCTTTGCTTTAGTTAGCTCCAAATTTTATATTTCATATGCAAATATAGTTCTACTAGTAGTCGAGTTACTTCACAAAATGTCTTCGAGATTATTCATGAACTTATTCTTGAACTTTTAATTGAGGTTCTTCATGATTTTACTAGAGGAGCATTAGCTTCTTCATAATCCTTCCGTTTAAAATTCGATCTCAAATTCATGTTCAAGATTATACATTTATGCATTGAGTGAAGCTCTTATTGAATTGTGTATACACCGACTTTCTCATGAAAAGCTCGGTTCATTTACAACCCTAGGTTTGATCATGGGCCACTGATTGCATGGTTATGATTCCATCAAAGACCATTGGATAACAAGCACACATGAGCATTGAATCAAATTAAATCTGTAGTGATCATGAATTTTTCAATAGAAATTTTCTACATATTCGCCATTTGATCAACATTTCTTATCATCTGAGACCCGTTAAAAAATTGTTTTTAACACCAAACAGAAGAAAAGGAGTCAATAGAGATGGTGGGTTAGATCAATTAGTGGATTGATTATAAATTAATTTCTATTTATTGAGAGACATAGATAATACATATCTGTTGTAGATTCTAAGCTAATGAGAAAGAAAACAAAAATCCTCCGCATTACATTTTCAACTCATAAAGTTTCATATCCTTTAAAAATTAATTATCTTCAACTTGTGCTTCTTTTTGAATTTCTCCCCTCCAGGCACCTATTCCCCTTTGTCTTTATATATAGCCATTAAAAACCAAAAAGTTAAAGCAATAAACGTTCCAGTAATTGCAGAAAATGGGGAGAGCTCCTTTCTGTGATAAAGCCAACGTGAAGAGAGGTCCATGGTCACCGGAAGAAGATGCTAAGCTCAAATCTTACATTGAGCAAAACGGCACCGGCGACAACTGGATTGCCTTGCCTCAAAAGATCGGTTCGTTTTTCTTCCTTAATTAACTCTTTCTTTTTAACCTAATTAATTGTCTAATCAATTATTGGTTTGTTTTTAAAGGTCTTAAGAGATGCGGCAGGAGTTGCCGACTCCGGTGGCTGAACTATCTCCGGCCAAATATAAGACATGGCGGGTTCTCAGAGGAGGAAGATAACATCATCTGCAGCCTTTATATAAACATCGGAAGCAGGTCTTTATATAAACGGCTTGTTTGGCATTTCTTTATCAAATGTCCCTAAAAAACATATTTCAGTATTTTACACAAATTAATCATATTCCCTTTGATATTGTTTTTTTTATGAGGCCAAAATGAATTGTTACAGCAAAGCTTAAAATTAAGCATTTTGAGGCCAAGCGATCCTTAACTAGCCCTTAATCTTGTCACTTTTGATGATCATATTGGGACTCAATTGTTCAATTTTGTGTTTTGATAAATGATTTATTGGTTGTCAGGTGGTCGATAATTGCCGCACAATTGCCTGGAAGAACAGACAACGACATCAAAAACTACTGGAACACAAGGCTGAAGAAGAAAATCTTAGGAAAGCAGCCAAAACAACCACCGCCACGACGAGCTACACTCCGGCAAGAAACCACCCATAGTTTCCCAAATATGAATCAACAACACATAGCTTCATACTCGCCGGAGCCACCATGTCTGGTTTCAGCTTCAGCACCTTCAATTCAAGCCCTAGACAACATGAATACTTCAGACCAAATTGCAATGTATCTTCAAGACCCAACATATGGGAACTCACTCAGTTCCATGAGTTCAGGAGACAGCAACTATTCAGTTGATAACATGTTTGGGAATCTGCCAATTGAGATGGTGTACGGACATGAGAATTTGAGTGGGAGTCATTACAATGGAGTTTATTCAGTGGAAAGTGGCAGTTGGGGTTTGGATTATTCTCAGCTTCTTTCTGAGTTTGAAAATTGCTTGTATAACTTGCCACAACAACATTCTTCCTTTGAAGTTTCGAGTTACTTACCGAGCGTTACTGCTGCAAGTGGTAAGTGGCATGGTATCCTATAAGCGAGGTCGCGAGTTCGAGTTTAGTGAATGGAGAATGTTTTCATTAGAAGACTTACCAATCACACATAGATGGATGACTCCAACTAGATTTGGATGTAGTTAGAACAACTTATATTTTACACATAATTTAGTGTATGTTTAATTTCATTTATTTAATTCTAGTAGAAATTTTCTAATTCGGTATTGTTTGATGACAAAAGTCTTTTCGAACAAAAAGCAAAGAATCAAGAAAGTTTTATCATAATAAAATAACTGTTCTTAATATAAATAAGTAGTCTTTTAAGAGTTTAGCATACCAAATAGACTTGAATGAATGAGAAATACGCTTACAAACAACAAGAACATAGCTGAATAATCTAGCCTAATGCATCATTGAGCCCCTAACGTTTGTCCAAAAAACCATTTAAGCCCCTAACATTTGGAAGTGGCCATTTAAGCCCCTAACGTTTTTAAAAGTGCGCCAATTAAGCCCCTTACATACACATACCCACTCTCACCCAAGAGAGTGGGTTACACTCACCGCCACGTCATCACTGTCGCCGGAAAAGTGTCACCACGTCAGCAACCGCTGCCGGGAAAATGATGTCGAAAGTTAGCTGTCGCCGGAAAAATGATGCCGGAAGTTTTCCATCACCGGAAAAGGGTCGTCGGAAGCCATTCGTCGCTGAAAAAGTATCGTCGGAAGTCTGTCGTCGCCGGAAAGTCAGGCACTCTCCCATCAAAGTCAAAGTTGCCATGTCAGCTGCCACGTAGGATTCAGGGGCTTAAATGACGCGGTTTTAGAAATGTTAGGGGCTTAAGCGGTCACTTTAAAACGTTAGGGACTTAAATGGTTTTTCAGGTAAATGTTAGGGGCTCAATGATACATTAGGCCAATATTTTTTATTTAATAAATTTAATAATAATAATAAATTAAATATTTCAAATATTAAAATTAAATTAACATAGTAAATAGAATTTCAAATTAACTAGGTAGAATTTCGATAGAAAATATTTAAATAGAATTATATAAGAATTAAATAGAGAAATATTAAATAAATAAAAAAAGAATAAGAATAAATCAAAAAACGAAGTATCTCCTTGGAACTGAAAATGAAATTATGCTATTTGCTCCCCTTTCGCAGAAGATGGAAATATGAATTGATGTATTTGTTTTATTATATTTTTTTGACTATATTATTAGATCCGTTGATTAGTATAATTTGATAGGTTCATGTCCCAAGACAAATTCCTGAAAATTTCCTAAACTAGTCAAACGCAGAATACAGAAAGTAGGAAATGGGTTTGATGTTGGTAAGCTGTATCAAAAGAAACAATATATCAAAAAATGGCAGCATTCGTTTATTGTTATCTTCACCAAGAGATGTATGCGAACGCACATGCTATCACTTTATGTAAGATAGAGTTGTTTTTCCGTTGTTCTGAACAGTTATATTTTAAAGTTTTGTCTATATAAGCAATAGGACTTGGACATTAAAAGGCAATATCAAACAGTTTCTACATCTTTTTATCCATCCAGTTCATTGGAGGTTACATTCAAATCCGATTCAGGTAACACATTAAATAGCTGTTAATAATTAATAGGAAGCGACCAGATTTATTGTCCAACGCTAAAATCTATCATACTAAATTAAATGTTATAAAAAAATATTGAAAAAACAAAGCCAAAATAGTCGGTCATATTGTTCTATATATCGTCAATGCATTAATTATTAATTATGTAAGACCTTAATTCACCGCAACCTTCCAAATTTCATACCCAGTAGCATATTGTAGATTAAAGTTTACAAAAGTTTGCGTAAATGACACATATCAGTATGTTTGGTTTCATTTTTAAGAAAATGTAATTTTTTTTAATAATTCCTCTGGTTAAAAGTTGACTACTCTTATATTAAACTTATACAGAACTACAAGTTAATTGAATCACTCTTTAAAAATATTTTTTTAGGATAGTTCTAGATATATATCTACTAATGCATTAGACCATTATGTAAGTTTAGGTTGGTAATACTCTTTTAGTTGTCAATCTAGTTCACCAAAACTTTGTCACGCCCCAATTACCTCCATATCCGACCCTAGCCACATATCTGTTTAATGGAGATTTTTTAAGAAAAATCATAGAAAATACATACAAACTGACTTTACTTCTTACTTTTACATGGTAGCACTTTTTATTCATTTTTATACATAACTTTTCATGTTTGTACAGACTTCCTTTTTCTCTCTTCATTTCATATCTTCTCTCTTCATTCTTCTCTCCTCTCCCTTTCTCTCTCCGATCCGCCATGCCCTCACCAGAGATCTCGCTACCGCCGCCGTTCGCTTGCCTTTCATCACTGTTTTGTCGTTGTGCCACCGCCGAAACTCACTGAACTTTCGGCTGTCGGCGGGGATGCTGGAAAGAGCGAGATCTGGTAGTGGGGTGCGCTCGAACGGAGAGATCTGGCGGTTAAAAATATGGTTTAAAAGTCACTCTTTGTAGCGAAGGACAATATGGTTAAAAATCAATCATACAAGTTTAAGATTGAATATGGTTTTTAAACTAGTGGAGTCAACTTAAGAGTATGAAATCGGTATTGAGTACAAACTTAATCAGAATTTCACAACAAAAAATTTGTTAAGAGAGATTAAATATGGCTACGTGACCATAGGATGTACATCGTCATATGATTAACACATTATATTTATTTACATTTCAATAATGCAACATTCTTTTGCTAAAATGTTTTTTTAAGTATGTGCATCGAACTTTGGTTCTGGTACAAAGTTCGTTAAATTATTATCGTTAGGAATATTCATCAAAGGAAACAACTAATTAAAAAAGTATTAGTGAAATGAGGAAGGCATTAGCATTCACATTAGGAAAGGATTGGATGATTGAGAAATAACTGTAAAAATAGAATATCACAAATTGCATGGAATGTTCAATCAATAATTAATTAAGTGCTAATCCGAAGGCATCTTGTGTATAAGCACCCATTATTAACAGAAAGATGTATGTATTATGTATGCTCTTAAGTCAAAAATGACATTGTCAGACATAATTTGACCTGGTCCCTTTCTGGCCTTGCCAATTAATTTAACATTAAATTACACCCTTTATTAATTAGCCAAGTCAATCAATAATTACAGAGTCAATCAACCAATTACTTTTTCTCATAAAAAGGAAATTAAGCAACCACTTGTTTTTCTAGTAAGATAACACGATAATATGTTATAAGCATCTAATTGTAGTCGTAAGTTTGACTTTTAGAAATATAAATAAAGCAAAAGGGATTGAGAGAGTCGCCTTTATATGAACTTCCTGCAGCATTCGGATAGGAAAAGCCTATAATGTTGAAAATGATTAGGTGCACGATAATATTTTTTTTAAAAAGAGTAAATGTTTTGGAAAGGGTGAAAATTCACATGTTGGATGCTGATCATGGAAATGATTTTGTGAACAAACACTCATATGAGTTTCTCGATAAATGTTTTCCTTTGCCGTCTGGTATTAGTTTTTAGTATAATTGTTCGATTTGAACTATTTTAAAATTAAAAATAACAACTTCTGATAGCAAATACTTCTATAAGTCATGTTGATGGGGCACTATTTTTAACTATTCATATTTTCACAGAAACTCTATATCTCTATGTGGCACTATTTCATTTTGCTAGAGCTTGAATTCTATGAACTTGGAACTACCACTTCAACAAATTTAAACACGAAATATTTGAGAATTTTCGAGATAGATGTATTGTATTTTCTTTATCAAATATCAATAATGCGATTACATCTACTAATATAAGTAGAAATTATTTTTCTCAATAATGCATACCATCACTAAGGTGGACCGACAAATTTACTGTGAATTTAAAATATACAATTCATTCAGATTATGATTTTCCATCTTGACTTTGGTCCCAATTTTTGTTTTGTCTTATAGGCTAGGGTCATTTTTCTATGTTGACATTTATTTCCTCATTTATTCTATTTGGTGCACAATTATTAAGCTAAATTACATCAAGCTAAACAGCTAGTTGCTTTTGTCAATGTAAATCCCACTAATAACACGACTAGAATAATCAATTAATAATGTACTAACAACAATCGGCGATCGCAATCATCCATGCCCACACGTTCAATCCTTCCCATCTTTCTTATTGTGCAAATAGCATTATTATTTGTTCTATTTCTATTATCATTTTATTAATTATTTCTATTTTCCTATATTTATAAGTGACAATCAATAACTGAATATACCTACAAATTACGGTATTTGTGAGCTGATATTTTTAATGTCAAAACTAGTAATTCTTGGAAAAAAACTCACGCAACTTTTGATTTAATAGAATATTATTCTTCAGTAAAAAAATAAAGAAAAATTTACACTAATATATCATGACTCAAATTCATAATATCGTATAGTCATAGTACTAATATTATCCACAAGGTTTAGACTACATACATAGTGGATTTTCTACAATTTCGTCATCAAAAGTTTTAAATCTTAAAAGTTCTACAAGAGGATGATATTTCTCTAATATTAAAAAAAAGGATGATATTTCTCTTGCGCTTCAAATTCTTGTTTACATAATTTTAGTTTTGCAGTTGCGGCAATTTGTTTTACGTTTCACCAAAATTCAATCAGACCACGTTTTAGGTAGTGAGTGGAGCTATTTCCCTTTCATTATTTTATTTTGTTGTAATCTAATTTAGGTAATGCTGTGTTTCTAATATCATATATTTTGTGGTCTATATAGTTCATATTGCTTAATAACAAATTTCGCTGATTTTTTTGGCTGTGATCGAAATTGAAGATTTCCTCAATCTTAGAATGCCATTGCGGCGATCGAGAGGAGTTCAATGGAGGGACTTTCTTTGCTTACAAAATAATATTTATTAAAATGGAAAGTCAACAAAATAAGTTTGTGGAGTTGTTTTTCTTATTATGTTTTGGGATCATACGTGTAAAATATCAAACTCAACTTAAGCATTATAAAAAATTTAAACCTTTAGCAATTGAAGTCACATAAATTCATATAACTTTTTCAGTAATTTTTTTTATTTAAAATTCATATACAGTTTCATACCTAAAGTTCATATATCTTCTGCATTTACATATCCCTTAAATTCATATACCTTCTTCCGCTGAATTCTCAACCAATCATTTTATTAAAATTGGTAAGATGTTTTGCTATAATATTCATTTTGTCTCGAACTTGTTTATAAGTCTACCGATGAGTCGATTCACGATTTCATTTGCAAAGTTTTTCCCTAAACTGCTTATTGAACATATTCATGAGCTTTTGAGCTGATTATTTATTTATTCAATTTACTTGTCAAATCTAAAATTATGTTCACAAAAGACCTCCTTTAGTTTTTAGTCAAACTTGTACGGGCTTTTATCAGTCCAAAATCGTAGTAGGGTAGGAGCCATTCAGTTCATTCACAACCCTAAACCCAATTAGGGTGAATTGAAAGCTCAGTCCACAATCAATAAGGATTTCAAACTTAGGGGCCCAATATAATGAAGCCCATAATATTCTTTATTTGTTACTTAGATTAGATGATATAAATGTATCTTTGAAGGTCTTTCTATGATTAATTGGCTTGCTAACATGTTAGAATGACTTACAAAAATATACGAAAAGCAACTTTGGATTTTAAGAGAATGACAACTAAGTTTAACTTATTACATAAAAACAAAAACAGTTTCATATTTACACCAAATATCCACTTAAGTTTCATATTTACAAAAATGACATGTCTATACATATGCTTTACATGCATTCATTTACTTATGCATTACATATCCATTACATATTCATTACATAGCCAATAATTCCGAACTGTTTGGATAGTATAAACAGATTTACAAAGCCATTACATATAATTTACATATCCATTACATAATCATTACATAGCCAAAAATTCTGAATT
>CAOJBJ011020488.1:0-17685 GCA_948291685.1 Euphorbia celastroides | reverse complement strand
ACGATTGAGATGGTATGGTCATGTGTTACGTAAGCCTCTAGATGCGCCAGTTAGGAAGTGTGAGAATTTGAGAGTAGAAAACAAAAGTAAGGGGAGAGAGACACCGAAACTTACACTTAGAGAAATTTTTAAACGAGATATGCGGGTTCTTGATATCGATGAGCATTTGTCTCAGGATAGAGCTTCATGACGTCAGATGATCCATACAGCCGACCCCATCTAGCATGGGATTAAGGCTTGGTTGGTTGGTTGGTATAAAGAGGAACAGAAAAAAAAGTGGCGTAACTTAATAGAGGGAGGACATAAAATCAATCAAACCAAAGTTCACTTAATGTGTTTAAGGATAATATTGTAAAAGTACATGTTTAAGAACCCAATCCAATTGAATTCTTTCAAAATCGTCCTGTTTTGAATGATTTGTAATAGGTGTGTTTGCAAGAAAAGGAATTCTTGCATCAATTCATTTCCTTCTCACATTGGTTGTTCCAAACAAGAGAATTGGAGAAAAAGAATTTAATTGAATTGAATTCTCTCAAAATGCCCCTTTCCAAACACACCCAAAGTCCTTAAAGGCTTTAGAGTTCACTTCCCTGCTTTATACTTTTGTTCACTAGTTGATGGATTGGGGGGATTGCTTAAAAAATTTACCAGCACTCTGGTTTGAACCTATCTCCTACAATTTCAAATCAATTATGGAAAATTGTTTGCTTTTGCTCACATTCTGTATAAAATGTTTGGTTTTGATGGCGTCATGTTATTATTTCGAGACATTTGGCTTATATCATGTACAAATAACAGCAGTATACATCAAAATAGGCTAAAGTATATGTTTGCAGCATTTACTGTCGATATTTCCACAGGAAATTCTTTCAGATTTGGCAGCGGGTGTAGTTTGTACATGACAATGGGCAAATGCTGTGGGGAGAAAAGTAGAAAAACATTTAGTATAAGATACAAGGAGTTTCTTTTGAAAATACAGGATGAGGCAAATGGACATTCAAGCTCAAATTAAAGCATTTGGGGATTAATTGGCGTGGCAGTATATGCGTACTATAAAAACTATAGCATCGTGTGAGTCAATGCAAGTAATACAGGAAAACTTCATCTTGAGTTTGCAATTTAAGATGCCATTTTGTCCGAAAGGCGAAAACTTGCTGTACCAAGTGTTCAGTTATTAATTTGTTGGTAAAAAGCTGTTAAAAGATTCTTGGAGTTAGATAGTCGGCTGATGCAATATACTAATAAATCTGTCACTAATTTTGTGAAAAGCTCTTAAAACAATCTTTGAGATAGAATGTGAAATTATATTGACTCTGAAATGCATATCTTAATCAGATTTATGCACCAAGATTGGACGATCTCTCAACTCGGACATTCGAAAGGTGTACCGCTGATACATTCACATTAAGCGGACTGTGTGCATATCAGATATGCTATGTGTATCTATACAGGACCGGGCCAGATGGATGGAAGCCGACGACTGTGAGGCTTTCTGGCTATAATTCCCAGCCTATAACATTCAATTACAATGTCTTCATTCCCGGAAATACTTGGTATGGATTCAATATGTGCCAGAATGTTGTAAAGCCAATTCGGGGTTGGTTTGTTTCTGCTGTTATTGCAGTTATCATCGGTTTTCTCTTGTGAACTTCCGTGTATAGGATATAAAACCGATTCGGGGATGTTTATCTTCTGTTGTTTGAATTGATGTCAAGCTGGACCACATGTGAAACTAGCTGTGTTATGTTGTAACGGTGAAGGAATATGAATGGCTATTATGTGTCTACAGAAGCTTATGGTGCTTGTAGCTTACTTGTGAATTTTGATACTGTGCCAACTAACGATGTTAACTTGTTAACTACCCCAGCCCTTTATTACTCCCACTATACTTGTGGGTCCACATATTAGGGCTTGTTGGTTACTAGTTATTGTGTTTTAATGTCTTTTGCTTTGTAAATTAGAATACTTGTTTGATTTTTGTTATTATATGAAAGAACTATTCTTGTCGTTTCATGACATGTATAGTAGAAAAAATGGTTATTTCAAATACTTTATTATATTTTACTTTAATTAACCACACGCCACATTTGAGCTAAACTCATAATGTCTTAATAATTAAAACTTATAAACCAAATAAATGAATGGTAAGGGCATGGCTTGGAAGCTTGTAAATAAGATCAATAAGATGTGGACAGTTTTAAGAACTTAAAGTCTTCAAATCAATTACATAAACAATTGGTAAAAAATGTCTAGCTCTTGTCTGAATTTTTAAAAGTTTCTTTCATCTTTTGAAGTTGATTTTTTATATTTTTCAGTCCCTTGAATATCACGTATCAGCTTCTGGTTGTTTTGATTTTTTTAAAGATGTCATTTTTTTTCTCCAATCAAAAGTTGACACGTGGCATACAATGGATTAAGAGATATAAAAGTATCAACTTTAGGGGGTTGAGAAATACAAAAAATCAATTTCAGAGGTTGAGAGAAACTTTTGAAAATTCAAGGGGACACTAAACTTTTTTTTTTGCCAATTTTAAAGAGTTTACGATGTATTTGGCCAATCAATTACGTTTTTATATTTTTTTAAAAAAAAAAACTCCTGGAGGAACAATAATAATAAGAATGGTACTTTTCCAAATAAGAATGATCTAATGATACTTTTCCAAGTTTTGAGACATCTTTTTAAATGATGTATTTGTTATCTTAATTTATGGTTTGTTAGTTTGGTAACCTTTTAATTTATTATTGCGTGATGACTTGTAATATATGATGGAAATTGATAAGTTTATCTAAGAGGAAATAGACCAGCCCTTAAAGAGCAAATAAATAAAAATTCATGAATAGTTATAATTCAAACTTGTTTTGAGAACCAAGTGACTAATGTCTACTAGTATAAATGGAAATAATCATAGTTCGAATTTTGGTTTCTGGAAAAAAAATCAACTTTTATTTAGAAAACTTATTTTAACAGCAATTTGAGTTCAATTTCGTACACTTTAAATCAAGTTTAAACTTGCTAAAATTTAACGACGCGGAGTTTGAACTCAAATGTTTAGCAAATTGTGTGCAAGTTAGCTTGTCTAGCCTATCAAATTACCTTATAATTGGAAAACTTCACAAATGAATACATCATTTAACATGGAAAGGAACTTTCAATGTACCTTTTTAACGTGTGGTAGGGAGTTTTAATTTTTTTTCTTGAAAAAAGTAAATTTCAATTTTAATACACTTTAACCTCATTTTTAACACATATATAAAAACTCGATATATATTACCTAAAGTACCAATAAACTTAAAAAATTTTGCAAATGCTAAAATTTCATAAAATTGCCCATACATTTTGACCTTGTTCAGCTACGCGGGAAACGTCAAAGTGACGACAATGTCTCCAACACGAACAAGATCCCGCTCTCGGTAGTTGAATTTTCCTCCATTAGATCAAATCATTGCTTTTCGCCTTCTTTTCTTCTTCCTCTTCCGGTAACCTCTCCATCCGATTGAGAGCAATTGCCGCACAGCATGGCCGCATTTGAAGCCAAGCGAGAGCTCCTTCGATTTTGGTGTTGCATACTGTTGCTGCTAGTTTACTCCTCCGTTTCTTTGTCCGCCAGATCTGATAACGAAATCAGGGCGCGGTTTTATGGTAATTTGCTCAATTCGTCTGCTCCTGATAACAACGATGGCAGTATTGCCAAAATGTTCGATCGGGTTCTGGAGAAGGAGTTTTCTGAAAACGATCAGCCTGAAGGTTCGGAGTTGTTGTGTTTTTTGCGTTTTTATTTTCGCTTGCATTGTTTTCTTATTCATCTATGTGAAAGGTAGGAGAAACTGATTGCATTCTGCTTGGAGCTAATGCGATTGTAATAGTGGATTTCAATGTTTTGCAATGTTATACGGATCTGTATTTTGTGTAGCTTTGGCGAATATGGCTAGTATTGTACTTGGGGAAGTTAAAAATAGGGATTCTTGGACCTTCATCTATGTATGAGCTACTTTATTATTATCCATTGAAGATGAGATTTTAGAGAAATACATTATCTTCAAGTATTCTTATCACAGCAGACCGATTTAGTACCCACCCTTCTCCTGGATCCAGTTAAGGAGCTTTGATAAAGTAGAAGCCAAATTTGAGAGTTAGAGTTTGTGTAGTTTTTGTGACTTAACTCTTCTAATTAGACATGCAGTAAATCAGACTCACAAGAGATAGTTCTTAGGACTTAGGAGTATATGCTTGATGAAGATGGAATGTTGTTATTTGATGAATGCCAGAAGATAAGTAGCTTATGCAACATTTGTAATCAAATGATTCACATGTATCAGGTGGTTCATTTCCATCTCTCTTCCCCCTGACCTTTTCGTTTTCCAATTTTTGGTTCTGAAGGAATATATTGGAGGAATTATACAATGCTCGTTATAGTTTGTTTTCCTGAAGGAAACAGCCTATCAATTGCAGAAACAAATGCAATATATGTGCCAGCTGCTTTAATAACATATTGAAGTGCTTAAGAACTTATGTTGTCGAAAATAACCGGAGATTTACTGATTTTTCCCCTTTGCCAACACAAAGATAACTGTCTAGAGACTCTAGACTTTACTTTTCCATGCTTTTAAGAACAGCTATCATAACTTTTCATCTTATTCTTAAATTGCGGCAGAGTTTTTTGGGTCTTGAAATTGAAGCATTGTCTTTTCTTTATTTTATAGTGCAATATATATTTTATTGGTGTAGGCTTGAATAGTGATGTTTTTCTTCAATGTTCAAACCTTGTATGTAGGTTTCATTTGCAATACTCTCTGTTTAGTGTCTCGGGAGTCTGTGTTGAATTAATTAGATGCTTAATGCCTACTTTATTCCATCTCTTGCTAGTTAGTACTCAGTAGTTGGTTTCCTAGATGCTGTTGAATTATGTGTAAATTCGTTCTCTGCCTTGTATAGGTTCTGATGCAAGCAGCTTCAACAACAGTGTAAATGACCAACAGGTACTTGATTTCTGTTTATATAGGACAATGCTTTTTTATTTGATAAGATATGACAATGCATTTTAATTTAATACTTGTTATTGTATTGATAAACTTTTTATTTCGGTACTTGAATTGTAAATCATGATGTTTCAACCTTCAGTTTCAGTAGTGTAGCGCTGCTTTTGTCTTTTTGTCAGTAATACATATCATCTGATATTGTTGTGTTGGTAATATTTATTCTTTTGCAGGCAGTACTGGAGACTGTAGCAAAAATTACTCATGACAAGCCTAAGAACGATACACAAGCGGCAAAGTATGGCATCGTGGTGTTCAGTTATGATTTATGATATGCTCTCTTATATTTTTATTGCCACCTGAGATTTTAATTTTGCAATCATCTTCCTTTTTTTATTCCCTTTTTTTTTATCTTCTATCAATGGAACAAAATCATTCCAGTTTCAAGATGTCTTTTCACTGGAAAATAAAGATTCTGACGAGACGACTACCCTCATTGACAAAAAGGTAAGGTTTTATATTTAGCTCTTTTGCAGAATCAAATGCACAGATTTGTATGATATGCTTCTCTTTTCAGTTGTAGGACAATGTATTTGTTATGTCAAACAAGAAGTCCAAGTACCCAATACTTCAAGTAGATTTGAGGTTAGCATCATTTGATTCTTTCTCTGACTTCAATTATTACTGATTTTAAGAAGGGTATGTGTCTGAATTCATAACTTCTTATTTTTTTCCTTAAGTGTTGTCAATTTAGTTTGTGATATCCTGCACAAGATTTTATTCTTTTGATTTGTTTGAAATTTTGACAGATTAATTTCAGATTTGGTAGTTGTCATAGTTTCTGCCACCATTGGAGGGATTGTCTTCTCTTGCATGGGACAACCGGTTAGTAGCTTAAGATGTTTGTTCAAGTAACACTTCAATTGCTTTTGTTAGGTGCCTTTTGATTTTCTTTTTCCTCTGAAGCTGAAGTAGATGTGTCATTTCTTTTATGATTTATGTTTCAAACTATTTTAAGGGTTTTTTCCTGTTTGTTTTCAATATGGACGCTAGGTGATTGTGGGCTACCTTCTGGCTGGTTCAGTTATTGGACCAGGAGGTTTGAAATTCATCAGTGAGATGGTACAGGTATGCTATTTCCTTGTTTTGTACTAGAGGTTGAGAAAGAATTTGTGTCTTTCATTTAAATAAAGAATACTAGATATTAGCATGTGCAAGGTTCTGTGTATGAATCCGTATAATTCATTCTTATATAGTAGACTTGATAAATACATTCTTCATCACTCCTTTTCCTTAGAGGTTTCTTTCTGTCAGTATTTTACTGCAATACTATGGTACACAGTGGCATCATTGTTCATGCTATTGTTTTTAGGTTGAAGTCTAGATGGCACTTTAACCTTGTCCCTTGTCTATGACCGGACTGCATAATATCATTTTTCTGGATAAGCTGTCTAATCGTGACAACTTACAGGGGATCACATTTGCACTGGCAAAGTTATTAGTTAGTGATAGGGTCCTGGGATCTGGTTACAGGACAGGTAGCATCACTGTGTATATTTGATTTTCATCCTACAATTGCTAATGCTTGGGAAAATTAGGGAGGAATCTGAATCTCTTGAGAGTTATTTGGTGAAAAATACTTATCTTCCTCTTTCTTCGTCATGTTACAGCAGTAACTGCTTATAACTGAAAACTAGACAGTTACTATATATGCAACTGTTAT
The DNA here is from genome assembly GCA_948291685.1 of Euphorbia celastroides. NCBI lineage: Eukaryota > Viridiplantae > Streptophyta > Magnoliopsida > Malpighiales > Euphorbiaceae > Euphorbia > Euphorbia celastroides. The sequence continues at coordinate 10,988 of CAOJBJ011020488.1, read as the reverse complement.
GGCATGATTACAATCTTTCTTTAAAACTGAGGAATCCAAGAAGCTTGGAGTTGTAAGTTAAAACCCCAAAATCAATGAAATAGGCAAAACTGTCACCTTATTTCTCAAAAATGAAAGTTAAATTTTATAATCATGAAAGTGAGAATAAGATATATTGTGATTTCAATATGTATAATATTTCAGTTTTTTCTTACGTTTCCCATGACTAAATTTCTGCTAATTCGTAGCCGGACACATTAATAGAAATGGTTATGAAAATGTAGAAGATCAAGCTATATTTGCTGTCATGCTCACTAGAGAGCTTCCTTTTCTTTGACATATCTGTCGTGCACAGTAGATTCTTTTCATGCTTATAAGTCACCTTTTTCTGTTGAGGCTTTAGATTTTTGGTTTTTACCTGATATTATCGCTTTTTTCGTATGTCAGAAGCGCCACTATTGCTAGTTTTTTTGGTCTTGTAATATCAATTGTGTACTTAGAGATGGTAGCTTAAAATTAACTCGCACGTATAAGACTCTTATCTATATGGGAGAGAGTAATCATCATAACAAGTTTTCAGTGTGTATAATCCAGGGGCCAGTAGCGGGCTTCTCTCTCTCTCTCTATATATATATATATATAGCTCAATTTTGGCGCGATCACATGTGCTTATTTCTCTGTTACTGCAATCACAGGTTGAGACTGTAGCTCAGTTTGGTGTCGTGTTTCTTCTTTTTGCTTTGGGACTGGAGTTCTCATTTACGAATGTTATCTGGAACTCACTCTGGGAAAATCTTATTCAGTACATATTACACTAGTTTTATCTGATTTGTCTCCATGGTCCAATTAACTACTTATCCTGTGCAGTTAAAAGTTGTGGGGCCTGTTGCTGTTCTTGGAGGACTACTTCAGATTTTTATATTTATGTTCTTGTGTGGCGTAACAGCAATTGTATGTTGCTTATAGTGCCATATTCATTCTTTTTCTTTTCGAAATCATGAATCTTTCAAAATGCTTATAATCGTTCATGCCATTATGCAGTTGTGTGGAGCGAAATTGTCTGAGGGCATTTTTGTGGGCTCCTTCCTGTCAATGTCATCAACAGCAGTGGTAAGCTCCTAATTTCTCTGGCATTGTTTGTCATTCCTCTTACTTTTTTCTTCTTTGAATATTCCTTATTCATGCTTCTTTATATTCTACTAGGTGGTTAAATTTTTAGTTGAGTGAAACAGTACAAATGTTCTTCATGGCCAAGTCACAATTGGGACGCTCATATTCCAGGTTTCTCATTTTCTTTCTCATCCATTTGTTTTACATCCTTTCCCCCAAGGGTCAATCAATTTCCTTTTCCATCTATCCTAAATGGTGGTCTTGTTTTTTCTAAGAATGCTAATATGTTCTTCTTTAATGTTCCTCACATCTGAGAAAGTTAACTAATACCATTATTTAAACACTAGTTGGACAAATAGATAAATGTGGGAGTGCATTGCAAACAAAAAGGAAAAAATGGTATACTTTTTCCCTTCAAACTATATTAATTATCTTTTTTTAGCATGTGGGGAATACAAGACTGTCTTTTGGGGAATGAGATATAGTATTTGGTAATACATCTTCTATCAATCATGTATTTTCTATTGGGTTGGAAGGTTGGTGTTTGATTTGCTATTAGTCTTTCAGGACTGTGCTGTTGGTTTGCTGTTTGCTTTGCTTCCAGTCTTAGGTGGCAGTAGTGGCTTGCTGCATGGAATGATTTCAATGGGGAAGCTGTAAGTTATTTTGTCAGCTTTTCCCTTTTTCTTTTATCTTAGAGAGAGAGAAAGAGTTATTTCTTCCTCAATCTGTGACAAGGGAAATTGTGTCTTAGTTGTATAAATATTCTGTATCAACTCTTACTTCTGTAACCTTCATTTTCAGGTTGTTGGTGTTGTCGATATTTCTTACTGTTACATCTTTCATGTCATGGACATTTGTTCCTCGGTTTCTTAAGTTAATGATACAGCTATCATCTCAAGTGAGTCGGTGACAGAATGACTTTTATATCAATTCTTCTTGCGGTTATACTTGGATCCTTAGCTGATTAAACTCAACTTTTGTTTATATGTATGTGATCCAGACAAATGAACTTTATCAGCTTGCTGATGTGGCTTTCTGCTTATTATCTGCTTGGGTAAGTGTGAAATGCATTCCTTTTTTGTTGAGAATATTATTTTTACCATATTATTGGTTTTATTCGCTTGAGAATGTTGAGGCTTCTGCAATTGACCGCAAAGCAAGAGTATTCAACAATATATGAACTTCATTTAAGCTTAGATGTTGGGATGTATTATATGAAAATAAATATTGATATATCTGATAGTCTTGGAATTCCTTATATAATTTAAGTGCAGTGACAAGCTTGGCCTTAGCCTCGAGTTGGGTTCATTTGTGGCTGGAGTAATGATATCCACAACTGACTTTGCACAGCATACTTTGGACCAGGTACTTTGTTGCAAAATATAATCTCCTCTACTATTCAAATTTCTCAATGCATTCAATACTTTATCCATTCACTTTCCTTTTTCTATCGATATATTCATGTCTCGATTTCCAGCTTTTATTAGATATGGTTTTTAATTGGCCTAGGTACTCCACCTTGTCCCAAAAATGTCATGCCTCCCTGAACTTTTGAAGTTACCTCACATGTACCTCAACTTTCAAAAAATGCTCCCAACCTACTCCCGTAGTGCCATTTGTCAACTTTTGGTTGCAGAGAAAAATAAAAAATGACATCTTTGAAAAGTCACACCAACCAAATGTTGAGACGTGGCACTGAAGGAGTAAATTGGTGCAGTTTTTGAAAGTTTAGGTACCTGCGGGGGTCACTTCCAAAGTTTGGGGAGGCAGTGGGGTTTCGAGGACAAGTTGAAGTCCCTGTTAGAGGCATGGGTTTTTGGGGTCATTTCACAATTTCATGAATTCGTCTACTGTGCAGGTTGAACCAATTCGCAACCTATTTGCTGCTCTCTTTCTTTCTAGCATCGGGATGCTTATACATGTACAGTTTCTATGGAACCACGTGGACATATTACTTGCATCTGTCATTCTGGTTATAGTCGTTAAGACCGCTGTTGCTGCTGTTGTTACGAAGGCCTTTGGATATAATATTAGGACTGCATTCCATGTGAGTTCACTTGAAGAACTTGCAAGAGTTAACATTCTTTCACAATATTACACTTCGATTTAGCTCTAAAAGAGGGTTGTTTTGTTACAATTAAGGTTGGAGTGTTGCTTGCACAAATTGGAGAGTTTGCTTTAGTTCTCTTGAGCTGTGCCTCAAATCTTCACCTTGTTGAGGGAATATCTTTACATCCTCTAGAGAATTTCGAATTTGTGTATCGAGGTGAATTTTAAGTAAATTAAAAACTTATTTCTTCTATTTGGTTTGTGATTAATGCAGGGAAAGATGTACCTTCTTCTTGGAACTACAGCTCTTAGCCTGGTTTGTATCTTTTAAGCCAAATACATAGTGTACCCCCTAAAGTTGCCACAAATTGTCTACTGCCTCCGGAACTTTCAAAAGTTTCTCTCAGCCCCTTAAAGGTTTCTTCTTTTTTTTGTAGCTCTCACCCCAGAAATGTCATGTGTCTGCTTCTAGTTAGAGGGAGAAAAATGACGTCTTTGAAACGTCCAACCAACTAGAAGCTGACATATGGCATTTAGGGGGTGAGAGCTGCAAAAAACCAACTTTAGGGGACTGAGAGAAACTTTTGAAAGTTTCGGGGTAGTTTCGCGACAACTTTAGGGGTAAACTATGCATTTGCCTATCTTTTATTCTTAGATGGCATTTAAAGCTCCTTTTGTTTTAGTAATATTCACCTAAATAAAAATATTGTTCAGGTAACTACACCTCTTTTGTTCAAACTGATACCAAATGTCATGAATCTCGGTGTCCTATTGCATTGGTTTCCACCCGAAAGCAACGCACAAAACGAGGTCCTCTCTCTCTCTCTACTCTCATTTTCCACGTTTCTGTTTCGTTACTCGTTGAAATATTTGAATGATTAAAGAACATGTCCTTTTCGGTAATGTAATTGTTATACTAAAGATAGCATTCTCCTTTTTCTTGCTAACTACAGGAGAAAACGTCCATGATTGAAGCACATAATAGATTGTTGTAATCAAAATACGAGCTGGTGAATTCAGAAAGTAGGATTTAAAGCTCATTAATGTGTGTATATAGAGAGAGGTCTATCATCTCGAAAACTGCATTCTCTGAAACCGAGGGACAGCAAAGCAGAATATCGGTTCCAGTAACAATCAAGCTCTAACGGTATAAATAGTTCCTTATACATTGTTGTATTCTTTGAATATGTATTTTGTATATATATCCTGACAACGATGATCTAGTTTGCTTGCTGCTTAATGTTTATCTACAGTCCATATTCTTTCGAGTTAGATGAGAAACCATAACATTTTTTGCAGAAACCAAAACCGACTCCAGATTTTGGCTGAAATTTCTTTATTTAGCAGTCTATTGATTACCGGAAACTGGGAATCGAATATACAGTCAAACCTTAATAGAAATGGAAGATATTTTTCGTTAGTGCTCGTGTAAAATGGCAGGATCAAACTGGTTTCAGCAAGTTGGGTATGGGACAATATAAATGCATTGTAATGTGAACAAATTGCTTCTTACCATTTTTTCCATATGGATTGTTCTATTTTGAACTGTCTTTTTAATATTCTTTTTCTAACAAGAGTTTATTTGAACAATTTGATTGAATGCCAGAGTCAATTTTAACATCAAAAGTAGCCTGCAGTTTGTCAAATGGCAGGCATAATCTTTTTTGAGCTGGAATTTTGTAAAAACTGTGATTTGATTACCGTACCTGGCACATTAAGAATTGAGCTCCGTTCTCTTCTGTCAATAATTGCAGAAATTTCATTAGAATCAATAGAGAATATAAATGTTTAATTTAACTGTTATTTTAATTTTTTTTGAATTATTAACTCATAATCTCTTTTCTAATTATTATAAGGTTACATTCAAAATAGTGGAGAAATATATTGATAATAAAGCGAAATGAAAAAACAAAAATACATTGTAGTCATACAATGTAAATCAATCTATTAGTGGTGGAGGCTCTTTGTACAAGTTAACCGTTATTATAACACAATTATTTTAATTAAAATACACATAAATATTAAAAAGAATTATAATTGCGTCAATTTTAAGAAAAAAGAAAGTCTACAATCTACAAATCTAGAAACATAGACGACGACGTTTTATGCATCTGGAGTTGAGACTGACAGATCGATCGCGAGGGAAGGAATTAGATTCTACGGGAGTCTTGGTCGTCTTTCAGCACCATTTTCAGTGTTAACGCATCGGAAAAAAGAAATGGCGCTCCGATGCCAGAGGATCGGCTGCAACGCCACTTTCACCGTCGACGATAATCCTGAAGGCTCCTGCCAGTACCACGAATCGGTATCTGCCTTCTTTTACTCATGTTCTTGCTGCTTCTTTTCGTTTCGGATTTCTCCTGGATTCTGTTTTTATTGACTCTCAAGTAAGATTGAGCTCTTCAACGATTTCTACTAGTTGATTGATTGATTGATCCGAACTCAGAAGTTATTCTTGCTTCTGCATTTTTTCGGCTGATCGAGAGTTTCTAGGAATTTGCTTTTCAAACAAACCTAATCGAGTGGAATTCGTGAGCTAGCTGAAGAAGCTTGTAACGCACCTTTCAGACTCAGAGTTACAGTACTGACTTCGATTGGTTTTAGAGGAATAGAGTTTAGTTGTTTATTTTAGATTTGCAGCTGTTAAATGCTGCCTAATGCATCAAATCTTCCAGTGCTTGCTGTAATGCTTTTTTAACAAGATAAAGTTTGCACTCATTGAGCATGTAATGATTGATCTATCTCCGGAGAGAGAGTCTTGTACTAAGGAGCTCCTGGTTTCTTTAAATAAATTCCATATTCGTAGTATCTGTGCATGATGACACTTCAATCTGCACTACTCTCGTTCTGGAAAGTTCAAAGCAAAATTTTAATGAATTGAGACTTTCAACATGCATAATCTTTTAGCATAGTGTTCTTTGATTTGCATTGGCAGTTCCATGTCTTTTGTTGCAATCTGAAACTTCATGATCTTTCATGTTGTTTTAGACTCTAGCAAATTTCATTTTCTACTCAATTGTTTGTATTGTTATGCTAATTCACTTTTTTTTTTTGTTGTGGCTGGGCTGGACCATGTGTGAACATATTACAGGGGGTAAGTTAAAACCTTTGTCTCTTCTGTATTCCTTTGAAAGAGATTTCCATTCCTTATCCTTAATTTCTACCATAACATTGGTAATTTGCTGTCTATTTCTTTGAATGTATTCTTCAGCCTATATTTCATGATGGAATGAAAGAGTGGAGTTGCTGCAAGAAAAGAAGTCATGATTTCTCCCTATTTTTAGAAATTCCCGGGTACGGTTATGATTCTTTTATGTCTGTTCTCCTTTTGTGGCTAAACATTTTTTTAGCGGATGGTACCAAGTCCCGGAATCGAATACAAACAAATATTGAATGACTTAGTGGTCAGTTGAGCATTATAGATTATTCCTCGGTCACAGTAGAATTGGATGTGAAATTTAATTTTACACTAATATGGTAGCAATAACGTCACAAGCAAGCATATCTTAACTAGCTGCGACAGCTATTTAGGTTTCTCTTTTTGAAGCTGTCCAATCAGAAGAGTGGCCCATTGGGAATCAGAAGTATAATAACTACGAGTTGCCACTTGAGTTTGAAACATAAACTTTAGTTGCCAGTTGCGAACTTTCAATGTCATTAAAATGTGGGGATACAGAAATTTTATCTGTTCTTTCAATATTCTGAGTTACTCAACTGCTGCAATGAGTTCCATGCCATTGACATCAGCTAGATTGGAACTAAGATGAAATTCAAGTGAATCTAGTTGTTGTAGATTAATGGCTTTTTCGTTTTAACTTCTTAAACCACATTACTTACTACATATCTTAATTGGATTATGTTTGTTGATAGTACTCAAAAGTGTCTTGTGTAAAGATGCAAGACAGGTAAACACACAACTGAGAAACCCGTGTTGGCAAAGCCTAAACCAACTCAAAAGACTTCAGCTGTTTCGCACTCTGCAGCTACAGTTCCAGATTCATCCTCTAAAGAATCTTGTCCTCGGTGCAAGCAGGGTTTCTTCTGCTCAGACCACGGTATGTCTCACATCTTTTATGATACTTGTGTCCAATGATGTTTCCACGATTTATGCGAGTATTTTAGTGTTTCTCAATATGATTATGCACACTGTACCTTGCAATACTAATTACGGACAGCTTTGTGGTCCTCTAGACATAGTTTTGTATGGATCTGGTGTGTCGACTTTATGTCTTATGTGTTTTGTCTAGGTGGTGTTGAAATTAGATAAGAAGATGAAACTTCTTTGCTATCCTTCTCTATCTCCTTAATTATTTTTTCTTGACAATACTGAGTACTTCATGCTGTATATAGCCGATGTCGTTGTGTGGAAAATGAAAATATTAAATCTAGAGGGTTGAAAATGGTATTTGTCTCATGAATACCAATGTTCTAAACGTTATGCTGTTTGAACACAAGGTAAATGTAGAGTCAAATAATATCAGCTATTTGTGTTGGATTGATTGACTACATAACTAGATCGCAAATCATATGCTAGTACATCAGGAAAATAAAATAGCGAAATGCATGCTTAGCCCCTACGGTTGGCACTTTTCTTGAAATGCCCCCCTGAAGTAGCTAACATCAAACATATCCCCTGAAGTTAGCAAAACCACTCGCTTTATCCCCCTCAGTGCCATGTGTCGCCTTGTGATTGGTTTGACTTTTGAAATATGCCAAATTATAAAGTTTTGTCTCTCCATTCAAATTGTGACATGTGTGGCACTGAGGGGGTTGAAGTGTATGTTTTTGCCAATTTCAAGGGGCATTCCAGAAAAGTGTCAACTTTAGGGGGTCAGCTATGCATTTGGCCAAATAGAATTGATTTTGGTTAGTTGCACCACTTTAGACAAGTTTAGGGAGGTGAGAGGAACTTTGCAAGTTCGGGGGGCGTTGGGCTATTATGGACATGTTCATAGGTCTGGATTAGGGATGGCAACGGATCTTGACCCGACCTGGATCCGCAGATCCAGATCCGTTTTAACAGATACGGATCTCATTTTTTCAGATCCGGATCTATAAAACGGATACAGAAGCGGATATGGATCTTGGTGCTAGATCTGTATATGGACCCGTGTCCTTATGTCAAGGGAAAAGCCCCATTCCTAACATTAACCCTAATTTCTAATTTTTTCCTCTGCCTCTCAATCACAACTCATTTCCCTCCTCTTTGTTCCCCATCTCTATACACTGTCAAATGGGCTTTCTTCCATCTCCTGTTATTTCTTCAATCGAATCTCCTACAAGCTATTCTTTTGTAAACTCATAATCTCTCTTCTTCCCTCCATCTCAATTCTTTTTCTTTTGAATGTGAGTTTGTGATTCCCAGATTTATATTTCCACATTTTTCCGTCAATGTATAGGTTTTATTGTTTTGATTCTTTATGATTATAATTAAAGCAAATTGATTAATTCCTTATGTTTCCTTCCATTTTTAATTGGACCGTGTACACTTGTAGCAGTAGAAATAAAATCTTCAAGATTTCTATTATTTAATAGTTTCCTTTTTGATTTCATGTAATTTCTTGTTTTCCATTCCTTGCCATTTCATTCTGAAATTTAATTTTACAACAAATTTATTTAATTGATTGAAGTCTGTAGTGAAATTGGTTGAACATCACATGATTCGGGTGTTTGACAAATTTACTTGAAAATAGACCCGTTTTAGGCCCGTTTATGGACCCGGATCCGCAGGCTAGATCCATATCCGTAACTTTCAGATCCGCCGGATCCGGACCGGATACGGGTCCACTGTAAAAAAACGGATATGGACCTGGTTCAGGTGGATCCGGCCCGTTGCCATCCCTAACTCTAAATTACTTTGTCCATTGTTTTCGAGTAATTTATATTCTTTTTACATTAAAGCATATAATAGAAGCTTCTCATCATATATTCCATTAAAAGAGGAACAAATTTACTTAAATTTGAACCAATAAATTACAGCTGGACGTTTTACAATTAATAGCTGTCATCCAAACCATCCCTATATGTTTTTGAGATTGCAACTCATGATTTGCTTCATGTAAATATATATAACTCGCTGTAAATTTTTTTCCAAATAATCTTTTTGCTTAAAAATTGAATTAAACACATCCATAATTTCTCATCCTAAAATATAGGCCATGTATAAAAATATTTTTTTAGCACATTATCAAAAATATTATCGAGCATAAACTAAATAACTAAATAATTCATCAGCATATTAGATAGTATAAAAGAACAATTACATTAGCATAATACTAACTCACCGACTTTTGAAGATTCCTAATTAGAAGAAACCCAGCCAGCAAGTAACTAAATTATCGCGGCAAACTATGCAATCATTCTCCTAGTCCCATCAGGAAACCTGCATCCTAAACCCTACATTAAGAACCCATATCTATATTAAAACCCCCATTCAGATTTTGAAAACCCCAATTTTCTCAATTTGCCTTTCAAAATCGCATCTTTGAGAATTATGAAGAGGAAATTCGATTCCGAGCTTTTCAGTTCCGGCGGCTCACAGGGAGAATCGAGCTTGTCTAGCCGCCAGTTACAGTGGCGGAGAGGGCCGCTGATCGGAAGAGGAGGTTTCGGGTCAGTCTATTTGGCCACCTTGAAGAACCCTAACTCCGGCGACCAATACATGCCGGAGTTAATGGCGGTCAAATCAGCCGAGTATTCTCAATCAAGTTCTCTTCAAAAAGAGAAACAAATTCTCCACGATCTCCGAGACTGCTGCTATGTTCTCGATTGCTTCGGAGAAGAAACAACCACTACTCGAAACGGAAAGCCAATTTACAATATAATGCTGGAGTTTGCTTCCGGTGGGACTCTGTCGGATCTCATAAAGCGATCCGGCAGATCCGGGTTGCCTGAACCGGTTGTGAAAAGGTACACAAGAAGTATACTCAGAGGAGTTGAATATATCCATAGCCATGGATATGTTCACTGTGATTTGAAGCCCGATAATATCCTGCTTGTTCCTCCTGCTTTTGATGATGACCCCTTTGTTCCAGTGATCGGTGATTTCGGGTTAGCCAAAAGGATGAAAAATGGCGATTTGGGTATCGGGGGGACGTCTCTTTACATGGCGCCAGAGACGGTGATTGATCATATCCAAGAGGCTCCAAGTGATATATGGGCCGTTGGATGCATAGTCTTTGAGATGTTGACCGGGAAGAAAGTGTGGGACCCGAAACCGGGGATGACAAGTGGGGAGATTTTTGACAAGATAAGGAAGAGCAGCGGGTCGCCGGAGATTCCTTTGAGGGTATCGGGGGAATGGAAGTGGTTTTTGAAAGGGTGTTTAGTGAGAGATCCTAAGCTTAGATTGACGGCTAGGATGTTACTTCGTAATCCATTGGTGGCTGAAGAGAGTCTTGATGAAGAAGGAGTGGACTTGCCGGGGTTAAAGCTGGGTGATTATGATGAGGTGTCTTGTTCTAGCTTTGTGGATGACTGGGATTTGGATTCGGTTTGTGGGGTGAGTGATGGAGTGAAGATACCGGAAAAGTTGCCGGAGTTTGCTAAACCCGCCGGACAACTTCAAGCAGTGTAGCAACCAATTTAGTATATTATTGTGTAGTTTGTTGATGGGATTCCTTTATTTGTATATTCTTGAATGTATGAAACCAGTTATTTCATGTGTTTCCATGAAAGCAGTTTTTTGATTATGCATGATTCTGTTAGCCAGCATAACTTGCCTTTTATGTAGTTACTCAAATGTTGTCGTCGTTAGTGTTAAATCTTGTTGCAAACACTCTTCTTTTCATGCCAAAGATTTTATAAATGTTGGTGGTTCCATCTTTCAAAAAAATTAGTTCAATGAT
>CAOJBJ011020329.1:0-11899 GCA_948291685.1 Euphorbia celastroides | reverse complement strand
ATCTAGGGTAGAAAGTAGCTCCCCAGTAGCTCAAAGAAAGTCTCGTCCCGACCTGGGGTTGGCTTGAGAAGGAGAGTCTCGCCGGTTGTTAACAAAGCGGCATGCAAGGAAGCAAAGATGAACCGGCTTGGGGGGAATAAGAAAGTGTTCCGCTAGTGTTCTCAGCGTAAGTTTTGGCTTTCTTTTTATTTTAAGGGATGCTTCTTTCACTGATGGTAGAGGGAGCATTGAATTGACTTCGCCATCAACAATAGGGCATAAAGGACTGAGCTAATTGCCCTAGGGTTACTTTATCACTAAGAATTAGAAGAAAAAGGGTTTTTCTTTATACCTGAATCCCCGACGTTGAGTGACGCCCATGTACCTGGTCTCGGGTGAAACTCTTTTAGTTAGCGGTGATCGAGGACAGAAAGTAAGAGAAAGTAATTGCCGATTTGAGGACGTGTAAAGATTCGCTGTTTTCTCTAGTTGCCCAGACGGAGCAAGAGACAAGGAGCCGCCCTTACCACGGAAACCGACAGAGATGCCACCAAAACGGAAGGGGGATTTCTTTTCTTGAAAGCCAAAATTCGATTCTTTTCTAAAAAGAGAGAAAGAGGCCTCCCATTTGACTATGACCTGATCCCTCCCACTTGATCCCTTGGAAAGGTAGCGAAAAAAGAAAAGGGCAACTAAGACACGGTTAGAATGCCTTGATATCACCCACAAGGACTGTCTTTCGTGCGTTTGAGATATAGAAGAGGACTAGGTTGCTTTAAAAAGCTGTAGGTCTTTCAAGCCTGATATCTGGGATCGAGGCTTCCATTGTCTTTATGGTAGCGACTGATTTCCCTGCATCTGGTCGACCAAGGGACTAATAGTTTGAGTGCTCGCCTACCATGATATAGATATGAAGAGGAGTTCCGCTTTCTAATAATCTTAGTTGGGAAATCCCTTGCCGAGCAATTCAGGCTTGTCCGTGGGACAGGCATAGAAATAGCCATCTCGATTTTCCCAGGTCCTCACTCCATGACGAAAGGCCTATCTACAAATAAAATAGAGGAATCGGATCTCAAAAGAGCGAGTTAGAACTCCCATTAATAAAATAAGGTGACGAAAACCCGGCCTACCCCGTGTAAGATTATGAGAGAAAAGCCAGTGACCTGGGGCGAAAGTTCCAGGTAGGACAAAACTAAGAATGTAGTCTATAAGAGAAAGACTTTATCCACAGAAAGGCGTGAGGGTTTCCAAGCGCTTGATGCCACCATAGGGGCGGAGTCGCTTAAGTCTTTCCCCGGAAACGGAAACCAAACCCTGTGTAACCTCATACGGAGGAAGCTGTTGATGACCGTTATCCGTATTCCACGATCAAAAGGAACTCTTGATAGACCTGAATCCCCACACCAAGAGAAAGATCTTATGGAGGTTGCTTTCGGGGCAAGAGGTTGACTAAGCTGTATTTGAAAGCCTCGAGGAAACAACTTTAATATAAAGATCAAAGATAGAGGAGTCAGAGGAGTTATCAATCAGAATGCCGGCTTTGTTGCAAGAGCGGGAAAGATGAATTCGTATTCTATAGTCTCCGTTACCCCGGGGAGCAAAGATGCTCGAGAGACCTCACTCAGAAAAGAAAGAGGAAGAGCTTTACATTGAAGCAGAATAACAGAAGGATCTCTACAATCCATGCAAAGACGAGGACAAGGACTAGCTAGAGGGAAGTAGGGAGACCCTGCTACTTATTCTAAGGTTATACCTGTTGGTGAAATAGAGGCTGGAGTTGCAGTTGGTGCGGCAGAAAACGACGGTTACTCAGTTGAGTCCTCGGATTATGATGGAGTTCCCAGTGGGACAAAAGGGGCCAACCCTGAGATATGTCCCATCGGGCCCTGACTTAGTCTTAGTAGCCAAAGACTTTGAAAAAGGAAAAATCTTGGTAAGAAAAAACACGCGTTAGAGACCCTCGATAACCAATCACCCAATCTGAGTATGGGGTGAAGGCTGGAACTAAGTCACAGAGTTTCTTCCTTGCTAGTGAACCTCTTGGTCTATGATTCCACGCCTAGAGACTTTCTCAAAGGAAGCGAGGACGCGGGAGACGGGCTATTCACTCAATGAAAAAAAAATTTTACATTGGTGACTGAAGACTCTCTGTCTTCTCGCATATGGGCATATAGAAAGTCAAGAAGAGGAAAAGGCATGACCAGAAGCACTTTTTATAGGAAAGACATCCGATGGCATCTCGGGCTTCGATTCGATGACTTACCACGCCTACCGGGATTGGCTAGTTTTGTCTTCTATTCTTTATAAAGATAAAGAGAGAACAAAATTCTTAGAAAGAGCAGCAGGCAGCAGACTTGGTACAGCTTTTTCAATCCTATTTCATATCATCGGTCCTAGGCGAAGGAATTGAATCAATAAAAGGAATCAAGCCTGACCGCTTTGCCTAGTTGTTTGACTTAGATGCTATTGGAAAAAGAAAGCAGACCGTGTCCACTGGACTTGCCACGCTTGGCTTAACTCTTTTCTTTCAAAGCACATCGAGTCGTCCCAGTATCGGTCATAGGCAAATTAGCCGGGATTCTTGAATCATCATAGGCTCTTTGAGACGCTATAACTCGAAAGCTATAAAAGGCAAGCATGTCAACAACGAGAAAACCAATTCAGTCGAAGGCGCGGAGCCTATGTTAGAAGATGCAGCTCATTTGTGTCTTTCACAAGGAGGGGCTTTTTCTGAAGGAATATATAACCGCAGCTAGAAATAAGGGCATGCATTCTTCAATTTATCCTTCTTCCTTTAGAGACTATTGGAACGCTTTTTAGTGCACATTAAGATCCTTTGATAGGTCAACAATATTCTGGGGTCTATCCAGAAGTCCTCAGCTTGGTCAAACATTACGTTAGCGCTGCTCCAACCCCACCCACATAGATCGATAACTAAACTTGCACAACGTGGAGGAAGAATCACTAGCCACGTTCGCCTCAACCGAAAAGGTTTCCACCTACACGAAGAAAGGCGCACTAGATAAGAGAGCCTTTAACTAACGGCGGGGCTCCCCTAAAGAAGAATAAAAGACTTTTTTTTCCAGTGGCCGATCCAAGTCAATCCCAACAACTATTTTCATCTATCGATTAAGGCCCAATCCATCGTGGTGTAAGAAAAGCTCTCGGGAAAGGGATATCGCTGCATCATTTCTTTTTCTTAACAGTAAGGGTTATTCATTAGTGTATTAGGGTGATAAACCTTGCCAAAGAAGGAAGATTAGGTGCTCTAAAAGCTGTTCTGGGCTAAAGGTAGTACTTTTTTCTTCATCATATCGAGCTAAGCCAATGTTGATTTTATTAGCCTTATTAGATTAGAGAAAAACGGATTGAAAGGCTGCTCTAACGGTCTGACCCTATCGAGAGGTAGAAAAGAAAAGCCAGTGACAGGCCTAAGAGCGGAGATTAATCGATTCACGAGCACATATTTTTTGTAAAGTAGATCACTATCCAGCTTCCTTGACCCAAGGACTGAGACCGTTTCCATTAGATCTACCATCACGGACGGTCTAGCACCGACCCTTATCTATCTATAGATAAAGATAAGTTAGACGATCTCAATCGGAACAAGGCTTTCGAACTACGACAATCGGGTACCAAAAAAAGTAAGATTCCTCCACCTAAAGAAGCGAAGGAAGGATTGAAAGCTTTCCAGTCTTTGAAGTAAGGTTCAATGCTAGGTAGTTTACTTGCTTACTTGTTAGAGTTAGGAAAAATGCTTTTGCTTTGCGGGTCTATCACCCCGTTAGTTAGGAAATTTCCTATAATAGTATGCCCCTATCCCGTAAGCCTTCCATCGTTGCAAGCCCCTTCCATTCGGCCCAAGCTTTCGATTACGTCTGCTAACCTTCTTACCTGACTTGTTAGCTTGCCTGGGCTTTCATCATGAGGAGTCGTAGGGCGCAGGAGGAATCAAGCTACTTCGCACCTTGAGTCTGCTTTCTATATTCTAAAATTGATCTCCCTTGAGCTTGGACAGTTGGGCAAGCCGAACCCTGTACAGTAGAAGTTTCAGCTATTATTGATCCAGTTGCCACCTCTTCACCATGTTTGGATGAGACCTTATCTTTCGAAGCAGATTACGGCATTGATGGATCGTCTCACTTGCCTGCGAACATAGCGAAAAACTCAAAAAATTGAGCTGACGGTAAAGTCAGCTACGTGAAAGAAAGCCTATCTTCTATGGGGTGGGGCAGCTATTTCCGTACCGGGAAGCAGTTAAGGTGTCAAAGTGCGGCACTAATCAATCTCGTCAGCAAAGCAAGTCTGGAGATTTTTTCTCATAAAAAAAAGGATCTGACCATATTGGTCAGAATAATACGTAGGCGGACGGGATTCCTCCTTTTTTTCCTTTATAGAGAAGCGGGGTTACAAGAATTGATAGATGCAAAAAATCCAAAGTATTCCTGGTCAAGGCATATTACTCTCAAGCTCCCTACCGCAGGCCAAAGAGATCTTCTTCCATATTTACAAGCCATCTCAACAGGCGTCCATTTCTCAGTCGAACAAAAATCTTTCTGCTATCCGGTGATATTAAAAATTGCTTTCTTATTCATCCACATGCCAGGCTCGGAATGCCTCTTTACGTTAGTCTTTCTAAGCCAGCTAACAGCTAACGGGGCCACGAAGCGCCCAAGGAATTGCGACTGCTCGATACCGGCCGATTCCTGCTTGAATTGAGCTCTGATGGCATGATGCTAGGTCTGTTTACAGCATTGACCGCGGTATCCTGCTTGCACGGACGGCGTGTAGGATTGCCGTAACGTAATATGAATGGTTGAATGGAAGACTGGCTTAAAAAATTTATTTTAGTAATGTGATTTCTTTCATCCTTGTTCGGCGCTTGTTATTGAGTCTTTGTAAAAGAGGGCTAAGCCCAAGAATTCCAATAGTTCGCTTTTTCGTTTTAGCGCTACTTGGATACTTCAAGCCAAGATCAGGACGATGGGTGGGAGATAGGGGCATGCATCCAAGAGCGTATTTTCTCGTTGTTGCTTGTAAAATAATTTTCGAGAAAATAGGCTGGCAGGCTCCCTGGCTGGCAGGCTGTCTTAAAGAAAAGGAATGCACATAAAGACAAGACAGCTTAAGCTTCACTGAAAGGCACATAAAGACAGTCTCATGCTTGCTTTAACTGCTGAAAGGTAAGACTCTTGGGACTGATGTCTCTCTCTTTATTTTATTTGACAGGCATGCATGAAAGATAAGACATACAATAAAAGACTCTTTCCCTAAGGCATTCTTTGAACAGATGTACATATGTCTCTAAAGAGACTGTCTGTTGGGGCCGGCCATGACAAGTCTATAGAATAGATACTCTCTGTCTCAAGGAATTCCCCATCAACAAAGGTCGGGCATTTCATGGAATCTGTAAGGCAGGCTTTCACTCTTTCCAGGGCAAGCTCTCTTCAAAGACTTTCCCTTCCGGATAATGTCTTTGCTCTCTATGTGCTTGCTTAAAAGGCCAAGGGAAAGGAAGAAGAGAGGGAGGACTTTTAAGGGGGAATACACCCCGTAAAGGACTAGTTAGCTATCCCTTGGATACTTTCTTAATATTAAATGAGAGAAAGGGTGTTCAATGAAAACAAGAAGACCGGGAACTACCTGAAAGAGTTGCCAGCGCAGCGAACACTGACTTTGAGGAGAAATCCTTTCCTGAATGAAGGTGATCATAGGAAGATAACATAAGCTGCTTACTGCGAATGCTTTCTATTCAATCTTCTTTCTATGGCTCAAACCAAAGAACAACCCATTGCTCTATTGAAAGAAACCCTTGTTCTGAATGGTGGATTGAGGAGAGAGATCTACGATGTGGTGACGCTCCAGCCCACTTTTGGATAAATAAGGAATGAATTTGATTCCTAGGAAGGTCAAGAGCTAGCGCATTGAAAGTCTAGCTATAGGGTGGTGGGCGGAGAAGGAAGAGCTGTGACATACGTCATTTTCATGAATGCCTGAACGACTCACCAACCTTTGTTACTGAGACTTTCGTGTCAACAATAACGAGAGAAAGTTTTTTTTGTCTTATAACGGATGGTTGTAATGAGGGGGTTACGCCCGGGGAAGATATCCACCCCGGGAGCAAGAAGTCCCAGCCGCCTCGAGCATGGACTAGGAATGAACTGCCTGTAACTCCACCAAGTAACCAATACAACTCTTTAAAGAGCTAGCAGCTAAGGAAGCTAGGAGTTCGAGCTCTTATCCGTTAGCACCTTTCTCAGGTATCTAGGGTAGCCATCTCCTCCGTTTAGTTGATTCCCCCAAGTCCAAAGCCCGTTTCCATAACCAATAGGATTGATTTTATATGCCCTTTTTAGGACTATGAGCCTCTCGGAGTATATTCTCTTTTGTCTGGGCATATTCCGTTTGTTGAATCCAATGTCCGATTCTTCCTTCCGTATATGCTTTGTAATCCCGGAGCCTCATCAAGTGGGTGCTTCTTAAAGTCTCATGGGCAGACGGGGCGTAATATGTTCGCTCACCTGCCTTTTTTTTCGGCTGCTGAAGTTCTTTATCCAGTACCTAGTTGTTAGCTAGTATCGGAGTTTCCTCTTAAAGGACCTTTACTGAACTGGGCGTAACGTCTTTCCAAGATCCCTCGCCTTTTCTGCGTCTTCCGAAGAGCTAGAGCGATGGGGGCTAGAGCAAGTGAGAAGGTAGCTGCTAAAGGGACTAAGCCTGTCTACTAATACTAATGGAACAGTTCCTGTCTTCAACTTCTCTTCGTTCCCCCAACAATCCATAGGGTTCTAAGGTCCTGGTGAAGTCAGTTAAAGGGGCTTCGGCCAGAGCCAGTACCGCGTTTTGAGTTGTTGGTAGCTGCCCCGGAGCAAGTGCCAAACTTCTCTCCCGCTCCCCTTCCTTCCCCTCCTCCAAGAAGCCCTAGCAATCCATAGGGGAATCGACGGTTCAACTCAGAGTCATTCAAGGGATCCTAGGACCTCTGAGCTAGGGCAAGTAACGAGTTTGTAGCTTCGGCTTAGCAAGTAACCACAGTAGTTTGCTGCGGCTCTATCAAGTCCCTAAGCCACCGCGCTATGCCTTTCAACTTCTCCCCCCTTCCTCTTATTAAGACTATCCAATGTTCTCTCTTCTGTTCTCTATTTTCTATTAGTTGGACTGCTTTTCCCTCCCTCTTTCAAGAGCATCTTCCCCTCAGGACGGACCGGTGTGTAACAGAAGCTCTTTTAGCTAGGGCATCCATCTTATCTAGTCTCTCTGAGCTCTTAGCTGTAAGCTATTTGCTTATTTCTCTAGTCTTTGTTAGCTACGGCTATAGCTTTATCAAGTACAACATACAACCAATCTCCCCCTTTTACTCTTCTTCCTTCGCCTAGCAATCTATAGGGAAGCAAGAGTTTTTAGTTGAGTCAGTGAAGGCCCCAGATCCAGAACTATTAACCAATCCAACAAGGGAAGCTCGCAGCCAAGTTCCCTAGTCTTTCCGAGCTTTTCATTCTCTCACTCCGGTCAGTTCTAAAAGCCCCTCTCTTCGTTTGCTCCTTTGATTCACTGAGTCGTTAATTGCCCAAAAGCGAAGTCAAGTAAGGAGTTGTTCGCTGCGTAAGGGCTAGATCCATTCAACTAATACAGCCAGTCTTGGCTTCCCCTCCTCAACTCTCCCTTTCGAAGCCATAGGGAAGTCTTAAGGTCCATACAGAGTAAGCCAAGTTAGCTGCGTCAAGAGCAAGTAACGAACCTAGTCGGTAGCAGCCGAAGGTCTAGAGCTAGTACCCAATACAACCCAGGTATCTATCAGCCAAGGAAGCTCGTCACT
Organism: Euphorbia celastroides; assembly: GCA_948291685.1. Taxonomy (NCBI): domain Eukaryota; kingdom Viridiplantae; phylum Streptophyta; class Magnoliopsida; order Malpighiales; family Euphorbiaceae; genus Euphorbia; species Euphorbia celastroides. The sequence continues at coordinate 4,104 of CAOJBJ011020329.1, read as the reverse complement.
ATGAGCTATGCACTGGTTGTCATTGTCTGACGTAGCTTGCTCTGCTATTTCAGTTCCGAGGAAAGAGAGGTGTAGTTGGCATATTGCGTATATAGATAGATGGCTGGACCTGGCTGCCCCAAGCTGCGTACCCCCCCTCTCGGGGATCAAGCCAAAACGTAGTTCTCCTCCAAAAAGAACTTCTCCAGTCGGGGAAGGCATGAGATATTTACCATAAGCAAGGTGATGTTGGAAAAGGGGTATCCGATCAGCCAGGGGAGGGGCAGGAAGCAGCAGGGAATCAGGAGGCCTCTTCAGCTTCCGAAGAATGAAGAAAGGTTCGGTCGGAGCCGGTGGGGCATAGCGTAGATTGCAGTTCACAGCGGAGTTACCTTCTTTATTTCAGATCTGACATGGAGGACGCGAATCACCAGTTGGAGGAGCACCAAGGACGCCATGTCCAGGCGAGCAAGCTCGATCCCGAGCCGAAAGCCGTTGTTTGGTCGTGAGTAGGAAATGTTCGGCGACTGAGGTCTTGTTCCTGACTTAGTAGCATGGATCGTAATCCATCAAATGTAGGAGGATTCTCACGTGTAGTAATCGACGTGATGAACGATTCATAGTCGTGACCGATCGGAGCCCCCGCGACTACTAAAATAGGATTGCTGATCATAGACCTGCCCTCATTCCATCCATACTTTCTTTACTTGATGAGCGGATAGGCGCTTCCTTATTAGCTACTTTTAGTCCAATCTCGAACTAGAATTCGAAACAAACTCCAACAGAGAAAACAGAAAGAAGAACTCAATTCGACCCTAACTAATATTAATATCGGCTAATCTCGGGACGGGAGGAGAAGGGAATGAGAACTTGATAAGGGGTAGATGGTTTGAAGGTCTTCGAACCTTTCTTTCAAATGATGGAATTCAGGAGGAATGGTGTCCCTGCGTCAGCAAAGTGATCATTCAAAGAAAAGATTCTTAATGCTGCTTTTAGAGCAATGAAGCGTTAGTGGAAAATGGAACAGTTCTCTTAAGAGACGGGAACACCATACTCCATATTCCACCTACCCAATACCTTTACAGGCTCTGAAAGAAGGCTCAGAAAAAATCCTCTCTTTCGACTTCCCATATTAATTAGGGTGCCTCTCTTTTTTTCCCTTGTCCGGCTTTCATACCGGAGTGGATAGCCCTAGGGACTTTCTTTATAGGCCTTACGGGAGATAGTTGATCGAATTGCTTATTGATTGCCGGGTGTTATATCTTTTCATCAAAAGAAGAAAAACCGGTATTCCTTCCTCGCTTGATGCGCCGATCTTAGTCCACTTTAACGCCAGAGCAAAAGCAGAAACCGAGATTACCATAGATAGGCCGATCCAAGGGAGCATCTTTCAGCTTTATATCCATAGAATATAAAGGAAGGCAAATGCAGCTTTCAGTTCAATCCAGTCTTGTTGGTGAAAGGCGAAAAAGGGAAAAGGTTCTTTCCGGAGAAGCGGGAAAGTCGGTGAACGCAGCACCAGATGAGTGACTCCATCCTAAAAGAAGATATCTCGGGACCTTAGAAAGAAGATCTATATAGATGGAACGGACGGGGAAGTGATTATTCGAAAGTGGCATTTTAGCTCCTTTTCGGGAGTAGACTCAGCGGACACAATAGCTCGAACCTCCAGAACTGGAGAAGGCTTCTCCACCTTCGAAGTCCCCATTTGCTCAAGAGAAGCTCCCTCCTAAAAAACGAGAGTAAAGTAAGTATTGACGCAGAAAAAGAGAAAATCCTCGGGAGGGGCACATCTAAGATATCTCCTTTAGAGATATAGACATCCGTAGGTTTTCTTTTAGGCATCCTCTATGAGATTGACAGATGCGCTGCTCCCTACCGGCCGGGGAGAGGGCTTTGGAAAATTTTGTTGGAACTGCTGGGGGATGAAGAGACCACTACTTTGCCTTGTTCAATGAGATCTTGGACCGCATGCATGAGAGAAAAGCACCAATCAGTTGTATGGCCCGGACCTTGATTGAATTAACAATGAGCCTTTGGGTTATATTTATATGGGAAGAGGATTTTGTGGTGGTCTGGGTGCTAGCAGTGTTAAGAGCCCCCTTTCGACCAAAACTTTGAAAACTGGTTGTCCAAATGGCGTCAAATTCCTAGGAGGCCTTATGCCCAGGTGATGAGACAGCTGGCTACCAAGTAGCAGGAGGAATACTTTGTTGGGAAAGCACGGGGGCATATGAGGTGGGTTTAGTGACAGAAAAGGTCGGGACAGTGGCTGCTACCGCATCGACTTCGGAAGATTTTGATGTGTTAAGGCTAACCAACACTTCTCCCTTCTCAGGCTTGGTTTTTCGCGAACTTTGAGACGATGTGGAGGACACTAGATAAGGCCAGGGTTCCAAACCTTTAGCTATTTGCTATTTTCTTTCGACGTCGGAGAGGAAGCTCTTTTTTCTTTGATAGAAAGTTCGCACTTCCCCGTGATTTGACTGCTTTCACAGTGGTTCGAATCCCTTTGCCCTTGGATAACGAAGACGCTCCGTCTTTCAAAAGAAAAGACTAAGGCCAAGAAAGCCGATTCTTAGAAAGTCAGATGGAAGGGTGGATGGTCGTAGATCATGAAAGAATATATGTAAATATTTGGCAATGCAGAGTGCAACGCGAATCGAAAGTGCGACTACAGCCAAGGAAAATGGACTATATGATGGTCCAGTAAATCAATGGGATTCACATAGCGCAACCATTCTTCCAGAAATGGAAAAATCGGAAAGATAATCGAAATCAGAATTCGAATCCAGAAAATAGGAAAAAGAGGAAGGGGACTTCTATTCATGATGGACTCTCTACACTGAACACAAGACTATACCGCTTTCGGAAAATCGTAGCTCAACTAACGTAAGAGTCAGATCACTGAACATGTTATGTTATACAACCTCGTGAACATTACAACAAAGAGATCCGTCTTAAGCATATAGCCTAGATCAAAAAGAAAGTCAGATAAGGCCCTTTCGGGTGGTCGTAGATCACTCTACTCTATAGGCCGTCCATAGTCCATTGACGCCTCGTAGTACCACTTACAGTACTCGCAGAGCGATTGAGTCAAATATTTTCACTCAATCTGCTCAACGAGGAAAGAAGCATCGTCGTCGAGCTGCCGAGAGAGATCCCCTATAAGTAAGTCTCTCTACGTAACAAAAATCGGGCTTACAGCTCTCAACTAACATCCATCTTACCATACCAATCTGATAACAGCTCACCAGAAAACCTTCCGGAAAGCCTAACCAGACTGAGAAGGGCATAGGTTTTTCTTCCTTTCCTGGAGAGAGGGCGAAAAGAATGTGCCGAAACCAGTGGCGATTGGTTTTGGGGTTAATGTTACAAGGCTTACAGGAATACCTCTTGTAACCAGCCCCTCTTAGTCACAGAGAGGTCTGAATGTTATCACACCCTATTTGTTTTGTTTGCTTCATCGCCGGCATTAGAGCCACAGCGAACCAAGCTGACCTACCGCTATCACTAAACTAGACCAAATGACGTAGTAATTCTTCGGGTACTATACAGTATTGAGGTTCCGGCCGAGTTCCACCTTTGAGCAAATGTGGATCAGATTTTTTGGAAGGAACAATCTTTGAAAGAACTTTAAATAAGAGCTTTTCCTCCTCGGCTAGTAGAGTTACCTCAGCCAGCCAGCTAACTTCCTAATCACTCGGCCTTTGCCGGGTACCGCTTCCTCCCTTTGGCTAACTTCCTAATAATTTCGTAGTCGGCGATTGTTAAAAAGATAAGAGCGGAGCGGATCTAATTCATCAAAGGTTTTTTCTATCTGACTGATTAGCATCCAGTTCGGCTACTGCTGAACTAGCTACTTCTTTTTGTTTTTGTAGGCTTACTGAACTAGCTACTTCTTTTTTGTACAGCTATCTGATGCTATGCTTATCACAGACTTTTTTCTCTATGAAGAGACTAGCTGAATCCTTCTGTTACCGGTACCGGATTTCGGGACCAGACAGCTTTCTTACCGGCTCGGCAGATATCAATGCTCCTGATGTCTGGACAGCCTTGAATGCCCGGAAGAGAATGATTTCCTGAAGTCTGCTAACTGCCTTGTCCGGAATGGATTGATTAGAT
>CAOJBJ011020148.1:0-12261 GCA_948291685.1 Euphorbia celastroides | reverse complement strand
TCTTCATCCTTGGTGATAATGTGCTCTATCAAGTTCCTTCAAGGAACTCTACCTGTGTCATTTGTGCTGGAAAGGTACCTTAGCAAATTGCTATACTTCAAGAGTGCATGATTATCTTGTGTTACAATGCACCAAAATAAGAGTTTTTGCTATGTGTATTTACAAATGTATAGTGTTTTGGTAAGCTGAGAGGTCTGATAGTTTGCAGTTAGCATCTTAGCTACTTATAAGATGCAAAATAGTTATTTGGTTTTCTGTACTATTCTAACTAGGCTTAATTAGGCTTAATGCATTAAAACCATCCCGAAGTTGGCACAAAATGACATGCCATCATCAAGTTACGAATGTTCAACTTTGCCCCCTTAATTTGGCAAAAGTACACCATTTTTTAGTCAACGCCCCGTGTCATATTTTGATTAGAAAAAGAAAACTTAAAAAAATGAAATCTTTAAAAAGTCAAACCAACTAGAAGCTGATATATGGCATTGAGGGGGCAAATTGGTGTACTTTTGCCAAGTTGAGGGGGGCAAAGTGGAACCTTTTAAGTTGAGGGGGGCATATGCAAATTTGTGCCAAGTTAAGGATGGTTTTGATTCATTTGGCCTTTTAACTACAAGTATACATATAACAAGTTAATGGTAATCGGAAATTTGTTAGTTTGCTGAAAATTCAATTGTTAGTTGCGCCTTTGCATTGTTGTGTGCACAGTTTTGCTCTTAGCACCCTTCAAGTTTTTCTCTGAGATCTGTAATTGAGAGAACTTGAGTTCCTTAAGCATTAAAAGTAATGTTAACCAGTCGTTGCATACACAAAGTTTTTTAATTGTTCGGGTGATTGATGCGTTTTCTCTTATGTTGTCAAATATCAGGATCGATGTGGTGCTTTGACTGTAAAGGAACAGGCTTTCGTGCCAAATGGCTGCAGAAGCCTCCAATCTCGAAGTAGCCGTTCTCTTCATGGTATGATGTCTTCTACTTGTTTCATTTCAGGGGAATTCACAATTTGGTATCATACTTGTTCTCTCATCTGCTGGCTGTATTGTTGAGATGATAATACTGTTCATTCTTTTTGTTCGTATGGAATAAATAGGAACACCTTGTATTTGTTTCGAAGTGTGTTGAAACTTCGGTATTAGAACAGATGAATTCATTCATGTCAACAGAATGTAGTTGAACCCGATATGTAAACTAGCATACACCAATTAAGATTTATGTTTATGAGGATTTCAGTTTTCTATGGTAAAACTGTGTATTGGTGCTTCAACACCGAAATTTAGTAGCTTGTGCTTTTTGTTCGTCGTGTGAATTCTTGCTGATACGTGTAGTCAATCAGTTCCAGATGATCTTATGCAGCAAATAAAACCGAAGTATTGTCCTAAGAAACTATGCTGCACTAATTTCATAATGGAGCACACAACAGAAACAAAATTTTGTGAAGGAACATTCCGTCTTGTTTATATGCATCTGATCGACATTATGCAACCAGAAGTCAGAAACCTTCCAACGAGAGAAAATTGCAGTTGTGTCGACTAAATGACAAAAATATTAGGCGCGTCTATCTTTAATCGAACATTGGCACGGTTTTGCATTACTCCAAGAAAAGTGTTTCTAAAGGATTCAACTCTATGTTATCTATGGATTGCCCTTCACTCAGTCCTTCACTACATAGCAACTAGGTAGCACAAAAACGGAAACTGACATGATACAGAAACGGAAACTGACATGATACAAAAACGGAAATTGACATTGGAAGGCGCCATTTTTAAAGAAAAAAGGCTAGGAAACTAGGAAAAAAAGTGATAAGTTTCACTTTCCAAAATTGACATGAAACGCAGAAAGACTAGTGACGCAGAAAGACTAGTGTTTAGAGTTTTCGTGCTTCTTAGCATAGCAATATATTTCAGGCCCGAAGACATGACCGATAAGCTGGATAATGAAGTGGTTCTGGTGGCTCATTTTTAAGTTATAAATCAATAAGTCACAAGGCATAAACTTTGAGAAACACTCGTAGTCTAGTACCACTTTCAAATGGCACTCAACAAAGTGTTTTATCCAATTTTAAGGAGTTTCCAAAGGGTCACGGCTCGTGTGTTCGGTGTTGTTAGATCGAATTGAATACTCTAGCTTTAGGTTGAGTACCTCAAGGTTTGGCGCGTTTCCGCTCGTTTGAGCAAACTCGTCTTTTGAAGATAAAAAACATGTCCAAGTCCAAACAAACACATTGGTTGGAGATCGAATTGACCATCTTAAACCAAAACATTCATATTAGATCAGGCCATCAAGTAAAAGATCGACTTTTTTTTTTCCATGATATGCAACTCCAACTGAGCCAATAACCGACAGATTAGAGCACACAATTTTCAGTCGAGTTGTATAACATGAGATAGAGGTTATAAGGCACATGTTCATGAAGTTACAAATTTATTCAACTCGGGCGATATCAAAGCTTCCTTTTGAGAATTTTCTCACCAGTTTAGACTCATCTCTAACAACGGCATCGTTTTGGATCAGAAAATCAAAAAGTCTAAAATACAAGAGCGACAAGTCGAGAGCTTTCTTCTCCATTTCTCATTAGCTCGTCTTCTACCTCCACATTATCGGGTAATCTCATCGCCGCTACACAACAACCGGAAAAAAGGTCGGAAATCATTTCCACTGCATAGATCTCGAAGAATTCTTCACAACGATGGCCAGCGAGGAGGAAAGAGCTCTAGAGAATCAGCTGGAATCTCAGTTACTGGAGCAGAAAGATTCACTCCTCGCCTTGAATGACGCCCTCGCCTCCGACCCCTCCAATCCCGAGCTCCTTTCGGTACGCCTCATCTGTTTTTCTCGGTTCCTAATTTCTAGGGTTTCAGTATTCGTAATGATGTGAATGTTAAATCCAATTTCCGTGAAAATTAGACTTGCCTTGAATGATTGTATGAACAGAAATGGTGATTACAGTTTAGCGTGATGTAATTTTCTGATTGAACGAGTCGGATTGACTGTAATGGTGCTTTTATCTTCTGTTTTAGGTTCAAGAAGAGCTTGTTCAGGCGATTAAAGATGCAGAAGAGGGACTTCTGCACCTAAAGCGTGCTCGTTTGTTAAGGGAAATTGATTCTTCAGTACATGATCCTAAGCAGACTGATAATGATGTAAAGGTAGAGCCTATTGATCCTCATGTTGTTGAACCAGAACCAGACCCTGAACCATTGGAGGACGTGACTTACTCTGTTGGTTCCAAGTGTAGATTTCGGTACAGTGATGGACGTTGGTATAGTGGTAAAATAGTTGAGCTAGTGGATTTGAGTACTGCAAAGATCTCTTTCCTTGCCCCCACATCAGAAAATATGCTGGTGAGTTGAGTCATTTTTCTGATTTTTCTGTACTTTTTAAGGTACTGTTACTTGCTAGGTCGGTGGGTCCAATGTCATTTTCCCTATGTTTACATCTTTCCAGTGTAATGCTTGCTTATTTTGTTCAATCTATATATTTCTGTTTGTTGGCAGAACTCTTCTTTGAATGTCTTTTACCTTCACTGGCAATGCAATGACATATTAACAGATCTCTTGTCATGAACAAATGCTAATCTGCTGAAGTTGCACTGAGCTAGTTTATAAAAAGTAAAGAAACTTAATTATGATTTCCAATGCTCATTTACTAATGATAGAGCACTCAAGTGCAGATGTGCAAGTTTTTTCTCCAACAACGATGTCGATTTGGTAGTAACTGCCGCTTATCCCATGGTATGTTACGACAATTTCTTATATGTGGAGCAACATATCCTACTTGTTATAGAATTTGCGTAGTATTTATGCTTTCGATTTATACGAGGTGTCTGACATTGAATGAACGATATCACCAGCAAAGTAACTTTATCGAACTGTAATGGAATTGTTCTGCCCTCATTTTCATAGTTATCATGGCTTATAATGATTTACAATTTTGTGTGTATGCTTGAAAAATTCTATATGTGTATTATTCGTGGTCAGTACTCACTGCAATAGAAAAGCTTGTTTAGTTCTTTCCTGATACATTAATCTAATGAAACACAATATAATTGCTATACAATTTATAAACACTTTGATTTCATAATTATGATGGATTTATGTGTGCAGGGTATGATGTGTCCTTGTCTTCTTTGAAGAAGTATATCTCAACAATGTGGGATCAATCACTGGTGGGTTCTAGTATATTGGCAGTTTCAGACACCAATCTCGGCATCTGGAAGGAAGCTGAGCTTGAATCATGGGACGATGAGAACAAACTAGGCAATGTCATTTTCCGTGACAATGGAAGCTCAACAAAGCTCGATAGTGAATCAATGATGTTATCTGAATGTGCTGATGGAGAAGAAACCGATTCAAGTTCGGAACAAACCGATGCCAGTGACTATGAAGAAGAGACTATGGGAGGCATTGGATTTCTTGAGAGCAGCTCGAAACAAAGAGGCATACAAACCGAGACTGCAATTTTCGCCAAGTGGGAGAATCACACCCGAGGCATTGCTTCTAAAATGATGGCAAACATGGGCTACCGTGATGGCATGGGCTTAGGAGCCTTGGGACAAGGAATGTTAAACCCCATTTCGGTTAAGGTCCTTAAACCGAAGCAATCCCTAGACCACGCCATACAATCCCAAAAAGAAGAGGAGACCAAAGAGAGCCAAGGCAAGAAGCGAAAGAGAGGCGGGAAGAGAATTCGGGACAAGAAGGCAGCTGCACTGGCCAAGGCAGCAGCAGAGGAAGAGGAAATGAGGCCCGATGTTTTCAGCCTTATCAACCATCAACTCGCTATGCACAATGCAGCATTGACTGAAAAATCTGCTAAAAAGCAGGCCAACAAAAGCTCGGGGGAAAAGAAGGTGGATAGAAGAGCTCTGGTGGCTTATGATGATGAAATGAAGGAGTTGAGGATTCGGGTTGAGAAGCTTGAAGAGATGGCGAGAAGAAACAAGAAGGAGAAAGCGGTGTATGATGCTGCCATGAGAAAGTTGAAGGAGACCCGAAAAGCTTTGGCTGAGGCCGAGGCGGCTCATGCAAGTGCATCGAATGCACTTGTTAGCAAAGAAAAGGAGAAAAAGTGGCTGAAGTTTTGAGGCTTAAGTGTAAATGTAGTGAAACATTATTAATGGGTTAATTCTCTGATTCTAGTCAAATTTGAAAGGCCTGGTTTTGGGCTAATGTTGTAATTTGGCCCTTCTACTTAATTCAAAATGTTATTTGCTCTTGTACTTTTCCTGTTTTTAGTTCGTGCACTTTGAAGGTTTTGGGTTTAATATCGGAAATGTTTAGAATTCATTATGAAAAAGGTTCCACCTTAGTGTAGGGGTTATGATGGAATAAAAAAGATGAGCAATAGAACATGATGCTGATACTTTATTTCGGTTATATGCAATTTTTCCAACATAATATCATAATATTTGTTTTGAATTGTTGTTATGTATTAACCACTCTGCGATGTTTATTGACATTTTCTTTCTTTCTTTGAAATAACAAAAAATAATAAATAAACAATGAGAGTTATATGCGACTTTATTTAAACTCTGTTCTTTACTTCTTTTAAACTGAACGGCTTGTGACAGAATTAAATTGAACTGAAATTTATATGATACCTATTGAAACTTGAAAAAAAAATAAAAATTATATGAAATTAATGAAAATTAAATGATGTTCATAACTATTTCAAATTTCATGATAATAATTAAAATTTAGCGGCATTTAGTAAACTTCCAATGAAAGTCGAATGAAATAAAATTCAAGAAAACTAAATAAAATTTAAATTGAATTAGATTGAACTAAATAGAAAATAAGTTAAAAAAATGGTGCCTTAATATATTTAGTGTCAATGATTAGTAATAGAACTGAACTGAATTAATCGAAATGAATGGAATCCAATGAAAACTTAAATGAATAAGTTAAAAAGGAATGAAAAATTGTAAGTTTTCGTATAAGCAGCAAAACAAAACAATAAGTATTCCATTCTTTTCCGCCATAACTAACCTTACCTTTTCTTTCTAGTCCACTGCAATGGCAGTAGAGTCGAAATCCAATGGCAATGACAAGCTTCCAACAGTCGGCTCATCGATGATCCCGCTTATTAACATGCTTAAAGACATCTTGGCTCCTGTTAGCGGCGATTTAGTAGATTTTTCCCTGCCACACATCGCGGTGGTCGGCAGCCAGAGTAGCGGCAAATCCAGCGTTCTCGAAGCTCTTGTCGGCCGTGATTTCCTCCCTCGTGGACCTCTCGTTCTAATGCTTGAGAGCCAGCCGCCAGCTGATGGAAGAGAATGGGGCGAGTTTCTTCACTTGCCGGGAAAACGTTTCAGATTCAGGTCATTTTCAATCTGAGCATTTTTACTAGGAGAGTTGATTTTCAAATGAAGCAAATTGATTAGCTGGTTGATTCTCCAAAATTCTGCTCCATTTGCGAATTGTTTGCTGTCGAATTGTTTCACTCTGCTATAGTTGGATGCATGGATTTAATTTTGGGATATATTGATACTGAAACTAACCTTCTCGAATTCCTTATTGTGTCTAGATTTAAAGAAAAAAATGAATAATATAGGTGAGTGCTCATGTTGGATGTAATACCAATTGGAATAGCTATTCGCCTATTCCTCTTTAAAATAGAGGAATCGTTATTTCATGATATATATAGAAGAGTTAATAACTTATTGATGGATACCAATCTCATCCATTTTTCATTCATATTTTTCTGTTCCACGGAATATCTACGAGTCCTTAATATGATCATTATTGAGAGTAGGATTGAGGCCAGCTTGTATGGGTTTCGTGTGATGCAGTTGGAGACTGAGAGAGAAGCTGGAGTTAACAAAGGAGTTTCAGACAAAGAAATTAGCTTGAGAATTTCTTCTCCCATGGTCCTTAACATGACTCTTATAGATCTACCTGGCACTACCAAACTTCCGGTGGGAGATCAACCTAGCGATATAGAAGAACGATTCAGGAGAATGATTATGACTCACATTAAGAAAGAAAACTGTATCATATTAGCAGTTACTCAGGCCAATTCGGATTTGGCTACTTCAGATGCACTTCAGATGGCTAAAAAAGCCGATCCAAATGGTAGATTCTCAATCCACAACTTACTGCTTTGCCAAAAAGAAATTTAGTTTGTTAATCTAATTCCATCATTTTTCGCCCACTGAGTTTATTCATGCAACCTTTCCAGGAACTCGAACAGTTGGTGTTATCACAAAGGTCAGTTTTGTAGAATTTATAGTATAATGAATGTGTTTTTCTTCTGTATTATTTATATTTCTTCCTCTTTAGCTTGATATAATGGACAGAGGCACTGATGCACGCGAATTCCTGCTTGGAGGAGTTATTCCACTTCGACTTGGTTATGTTGGTGTTCTGAACTGCAGTCAAGAGGTGTATTTATTAATCTCATTTCAAATAGATTTATTTTTGTTGTGTTTCGTTGTCTTGTATTCTGGGTTTTTTTTTAGTTCAAATTCTCAATTCACTAATGTTTATATTGTCAAATCTAGTATCTTGCAATTTCTTTTACCATTTTCAAGTTCTGATTTAGTCTTTTTACTGCAAATTTTGAATATCCGGTGCTCATACTGTTGAATATCCAACCGCTCTGTTTGTGTTTTTGTATGTATAAGAGTAATCTTTTTATTTGCTTTTTCATACCAGTTTTCCTTTAGACGCTAGTGCTATGGTAGCAAGCAGATGCCAAATTGCCTGTTTTACATTGTAATAATCTTTGTTTATTGTATCTGTGATAGGATATTAATAACAACAAGAGCATTCGTGATGCACTTGATCAAGAGGAGAAACTCTTCAATAATCATCATGTGCGTTTGACTCGATCCAAAACTGAATATTTGTTTCCATATTTTGCATGATATAAATGAAATCACATTTCACATTTCTATATCTTTTGTTGAAGGTATACAAAGATCTATCTGACCGGTGCGGACACCCACAGTTAGCAAAGAAGCTGAATCTGGTATCAATGAACCTAATAAACTTTTTTCAATATCTGAAATGCCAATGCCATCTCTTGCCACTTTAAAACTTTCCCTCTAGCATCAATATTTGAATTTGACATTTGTTTTTGGCCTCTCTATTTTTTTTTGAAAAACATATTAATGATAATTTGTTCACAAATTCATTCATTTGTTGAATCAAATATTCAGTCATGTGCTTTCAATGGGGAAATGAAGAAGCAATTTGACAAAAGCTCGGGGGAAAAGAAGGTGGACAGAAGAGCTCTGGTGGCTTATGATGATGAGATGAAGGAGCTGAGGGTTCAGGTTGAGAAGCTCGAAGAGATGGCGAGAAGGAACAAGAAGGAGAAAGCGGTGTATGATGCTGCCATGAGAAAGTTGAAGGAGACCCGAAAAGCTTTGGCCGAGGCCGAGGCTGCTCATGCAAGTGCATCGAATGCACTTGTTAGCAAAGAAAAGGAGAAAAAATGGCTCAAGTTTTGAGGCTAAAGTGTAATTGTCATGAACTATGATGAAGGGGTTGATTTCTAGGTTCTATTTGCATTTGAAGTACTTAGTTCTTGGTAAGTTTTACAATTTAGCCCTTCTACTTGATTCAAAATTGTATTAGCGCTTGTACTTTGGTTTCAATTGCTCCTTTTAGTTTTAGCTCTTGTTATTTCAATTTTTCGATATATGACTTGAAATGAAATAGGAGTGAGAGAGAGGAATTGAAAACATGTGCAATTGAAATGAAAGCGATTGTGGTTGATAGCTTTGTAGTCATTATCGGTACAATTTCAAAATATAATATTTTTCCATTCTTTTATTATATTTCTCATGTAGTATTTACTATTTGGATAGATGACATAAATAATTTAAATATGTATTCAAGGTATGCAATGTTTTACTTTATTTATCTTATTATTTGAATTATGAATGATTGAGTCTGAGAAAAATTATAGTACTGATATTTGGTAAAAATAAAATCACCTTAAAATTTTTCAAAACTCGGTTGCTGCCGTTTTTGTTCCAAAACTAAAAAAACAACAATCAGATGTATTTAATAAATGATATTACTATCAACCTCTGCTCAAGCATGTATTAAATGAGATGATTTTGGAAAATTATAATAGTAATAAAGTCTGTCTCGGTCCAAACCTGTGGCCCAATTGATATATGACATGAATTTAGTTTTAATTTTGAAAGTCAAGCTCGACCCGCGCGGCCCGATATATGCATAAAATATATTGAATAAATACATAGTTACAATTTTATTTTAAATAGACTAAGAATGTTTTAGATCATATATGTTTTGATATTGCTCAATTTAATTGAACTATTTACATAGCTATTTTTGTTTTGTATTTTTTCTAAAAAAAAAGAGTTGAAATATATGCATTTTTACTAAAAATATTCGAATTTTGTTTATAAAATGAATTAATCGACCCATGGATTGGGCTTGAGTTTTACTTATTTTATAAAGATCTTGTCTGACTCGAACCCGAATTTTGTTTAATATAAATTGGGTCGGGCTTAGGTTACATTTTTTACTATTCTCGAACCAGCCCCATGTCCAGGTCTAATTGCTATTTAGTGTTAGACCAATGGACATAATTGTTTATGTTTATAACTTTCACAATATGTTTTTAAAGAATTAAGATATTAGGACCATAGAAATTTGGTAAATTAATATTTGAAGTTTGATAATTTTACAAGTCAAGTGTTAAATTATCGAATAAGTCCAAATAAAAACAACAAGCAAATCAAATTGAACACCAAGAAAAGTATGAGGACCAAAATGTAAGTTCTTAGCACGAAATTCGTTCCTTTAATCGCCGCCTATAAAAGAAAATCAAATAACCAATTGAATTCACAAGACTTTTTCTTTTTCTTATTCACTACATATAGTTACCGTCAAAATCAAACGGCAATGCCAAGCTTTCGACGGTCAGTTCACTGACGATTCTGATCTTTAACAAGCTTAAGGATATCCTGGTTGCGGTCAGTTGATATTTTGCTGCCAAAAAACGTGGTGGTTGGCAGACAAAGCAACGATAAATCCATCATTATTGAAGCTCTTGTTGGATGCAATTTTCTGTCTCGCGGCTGCGATATTTGCACTTGGCGACCTCTCATTTTGATGCTTGAGAATCAGTTGCTCATCGATGGCGGAAAAGAATGGAGCGAGACGATTTCTCGGAAATTAGCAACAAGATTTAGGTTATTTTCTATTTATCATTTCTTTATTGTTCATTTGTAGCTTAATTGAAAGGTTATGTGTATATAAGAGAGTAGTTGATGGTAAAATATAGCAAATTATACATATTTTTTGTATGGTGTTTATTTTTATTTATGTTTTCTCTTATTTTTCGCATAAATTTATTCATATATACTGTCTTCTTTTTTATTTTGTTTAGAAGGACGAGAGAGTCCACTTGATATGGTAGATATGATAGGTTGAGATATAGTTGAACTTCAAAGAGCATTGCACTCTACTTTGGCTAAGGAGTGGTAATAATCCAATTATGCCAATTATCATACATAAGAAAAATATTAACTGAAAATTTCTTAGTTATATTGCCCAAATTTGACAAATGACTGAAAATGACTGAATAGTCCAATTTTTAAAGCACATTTGGGTTTTCATAAATAAATATATAGCGATAAGAGATAGAATTATGAAATTCCATACACCTCAATTTCAAATAGGTTATAATTGAATGTGTTCTTTGTTTATTAGTCTACATCCAAATGGTGGCCAAAGGAAATGCCCGAGCAAGAAGCAATAGCTGTAATTGTAACAAAAATCATGGCGTTGTGTTACTTTGATATATTGAGAAACAACATTCTCGATCGAGTTACAAAAGTCATTATGCACTTTTTGGTAATAATGCTTTCTTTCTCGCCAGATATCAGTCTTTTATTCTCTTTCGTTCAAATGAGCGACTTTTTTCACTTCTGTTATAGGTCAACTATGCAAAAGATGAAATTCATAACACCTTCATGCACAAATTGTAGTAACTTTCAGTTCCTTCAGTAAATATTTTACATTCAAATTCTCAATATTTGATTTTGAAATGTTAAATTCTGTGTTAAATTCCAGGGTCGACGATATCTCCGGATTTTTTCAGAAGTCGGATGAGATTGACGATATATTTGGATTTTTTCAGGTGTCGGATGGGGTAGCCAAAAAAAGAAAAACATGGCCAAGAACTTTTGAATGCGTTGCAACAAACAATAGAGGTTAGTCGGAATTAAGACACATGTAATAAAAAATTTTGGTTTGTCATTTATGGTTCAATGAGTCGAATCGATTTTTCCGTAGGCACTCAACAAGGTCAAGGACGATTTTGAGGTCAAACTAGAGAAAATTATTTAAGCTATTTGAGTCATGAACCGAAAGCATTAAAATCTATGATAATCAGAATTGAAATCATTCTCAAGTATAAGATGAGAAAAATCCTTTTAGCATATGAAAAAATGTACAATATCTTATTCCAGTTATAAAGTTCAAAAATCTTTACCTCAACTATTTCAGTTTGTCTTCAACATGAACATGAACATGAACTGGGAGATGTAAAGTTCAAAAAACTTTACCTCGACTATTTCAACTTGTCATCAACAAGATGGATGCAGCGATATAGATTATCCAAAACGGGATTAAGAGCAGCACATATTGTATCAACATCCACCCAATCTCTGTCACTTTCGTTCTATTACAAGATCCCAGTCATGAGGATAGAAGAGGCAAAAGTCATTCGGTGATATTTTATTGTGGTAACCTGTAAACAATTCACATTCAAACTCTAAATATTTGATTGTAAAATATTTTGTTTCTTGTATTAAATTCCAAGGTCAATGATACAGATGAATGTTGTGAGGAATCAGATGGGGTAGCCGGAAAAAGAGAACATGACCAAGAAATTCTGAATGCGTTGCAACAAGTAATACAGGTTAGTCGGAATTTCGGTTTGACATTTGTAGCTCAATAAGTCGAATTGTTTTTTGTATGTAGGCACTCAACGAGGTCAAGGACGATTTTAAAGCTTAATTTTTTAGTGAATTCTGTTACGTATTAGTTTAAAGAGTACTTTGATAATTTCTTTTACAGAAACTCCATATTTGGCGTATGTATATACTAATAAGGTGAATCATTTACCATATGAACTGAAGAAACACATTTTTCTTTTAGTTGAATTGAATGTAAATAGTTTGGATTAATTGTGGACCATAATCGAATTTTCGGGTTTCAAAACTATGTCAGCTTCAAAAAGAAAATGAAGTCTAAACTGGTTGAAACTTCGA
>CAOJBJ011018624.1:0-10528 GCA_948291685.1 Euphorbia celastroides | reverse complement strand
AGATTAGTCCAATCAATTTTTAGTTTAGTCCAATTAAATTTTAGTTTAAGTTTGAAATTTAATCGGGCAGCAATTCAAATGCAATTCAAAAATTAAAGACACTTGACAGACAGAAAGCTTCGAAAGGATCAAATAAGGACTTAGAGAGAAGAAGGCTAGTGCTCCGAATAGCCTGGGGTCCGGATTATGGAGGTTGAGGGGGACTATTTATAGTCGAAAATGATTTGAAAGGGGCAGAAAACGCGTCCCCGGCGCGCGGGCGCCGCCGCGCGTCGGTGCCGTGGCCGACGCGGGGTCACCGTCGGCGCCGGGGCGCCGGTGCCGGCTCGGGGGCGCCATAGCCGGCGCGTGGTCGCCGCCGGCGCTGCCGGCTCGGGGGCGTTGTGGCCGGCGCGTGGTCGCCGTAGGCGCGGGGCCGCCACTCCCGGCGCATGCGCACCGGGACTGTTGCCTGGCCGGACGCACACGTTCGGTGCAATGTTTCGCGTTTTTCATGTTTTTCGGGAGTTTCGGACCTCCGAAAAATAATCTGAGATCAGTTCTGTGATCCTTGTTTTGTTGTGAACGTTTTGAGTGGTATATTGGCATACTTCTGGAAACTTTTACCGGAGCTGCGTTGTGTACTTCGACTAACTTTTGGAGCCGGAAAATCGAGTATTCACAATGCAAATGGAAATTACATCGATAAGGTTTCTTCCTTGATTTGGTTATGTTTTATTTTGGTCTCTATCCTCTAGTGCAGGTTGTTAGAAAATACACTTTTGAAGCTTGGTGGTATTGAAGCCAATAAGGAGACAGAGATAGGAAAAGAGGTTATTAACGGCATATTAGAGGCTGACCTAGCTGTCTCAATTTGGGATAAGGTAATTATTAGTCAATTTCTTTTATACTGCTACAATACAAATATTATGCAAATAGATTTTACCAAACATATATTAACGTATTATAATTTATCATGCTACTACTTTACTTAGTATTTATAGTTCATAAATGTATTATACCATTTCTTAGTATTATACTTTACCAGGTGCTACTGTCATATGTTGCTCTGTTAAGATCGAATTGATGATATATATGCTATTACTATTGGTTAATATATATATAATATATGTCTGCATAGGAAAGTAGTTGTACTCTTTGTTATGAAAAATTATTAGCACAACTTAGGGTCAAAGACCTACTATTCGGTCTTACTGAATTTGAGAGAACATAAATTGACCAAAATATATTTTTATTTACCCAATACATTGAACTTGCAGGTAAGCTTTAAGAAGCGTCTATTGGGAATTAGGGAGAATTTGTAATAGCATACTTGAAAAACATAAAAATGTATATTTGAAATAGTGATAATTGTCAATATAATGCTACCTTTTGTTGCTTTGTGGGGCTGAAAAGACATCCTGATGACTAAAATCGGATGTTACACTAATGCACAATGATTGTCTATATTTTTTGAGGAGATACTTGGACTAGTGATGTGTTTGTGATGCTTTTGTCACATTGCAGGTACCTTGTAGATGTATTATAATAGCATCTAAAGGAAGCAAGACGGCATGTGAAGGTTCTTACTTCTTAGCATCAAATCAAGGTAATTTTGTATGGCCATTTTACTTAAATCTTATCACTTCTAATGCTTTCATTTTCTTATCATTTTCCCTTAGTTTATACTTGTGTATATTTTCATTTGTCATATTGAAGCAATAGAATAGTGCTCCTACATATAATTATTTTGAGTTAGTTTTACAATTTATCTTGATTTATGCTGGTAGTATTGACTTCACGGACTTCAATTGTTTTTGCAGCTTATGCTTTTTTAGTCTAGAAGTGGTTATCAAAGAGTACTTTTACAAGTTCTACTGGTACTTCTGCTTCTCTTTTTTTTTATCTTCTTATTGAATATGTTTTCTCTATATGGAGATAGTAAGCCTTGTATGAAGTTACTTTGTGGTCATTATTTTAAAGTGGTTATGAAAAAAAGGTTTTCTCTTGTTCCCTTGAAGTTAATCAAAATTGAATTCTTCAAGCCTCTTGCAATTGATCTGTAGAATATATTTGTAAGGATGACAAATCTTAAATTTATTTTTACTTATGAATTTTGTACTAACTTTTGTCCGCGTTATTATTTTAAATTATATGAACTTATTTTAAACTTAAAACACAAAATTATAGTCATGAAATTATGAATATAGAAGTTACTGATCTTATTCTAAAACTCTTTTGAACTTTCCTTTTTCCTTTTGTTTGGGTAAGCAAAGTTATATTTTGTCTCATTTTTTTATAATTTAGTACTCTTTGGATGGAATGACATACTAATAATTTCTCCTAATTCTACTGCAGTTCCAGTACAATATCAAATCCTGTATGATGGGAGCGGATCAACTCGATATCCAGAGTGCTTGTCATAAGGTAAGGGCTTTGATACTTAGTTCATTTGTTCCACTTCTATATATCAATTTATATAATTTAATACTTTTGTTTGAGGTTCTTAAGTAGACTTTGAAAGAATGATGACTAAATTTCGAAGTTTGTTATGATGTTAAGCAATTGATGTTATATTTGTTGTTTTATATCACATTATAAGGTTACAACCTGATGATAATTGTTGTGTTCATTCTCTTTCTTGGTTATTCATAGCTTGTTTGTACTAAATTAAGAAGCAATGGTGTACAACATAAATTTATTTGTGGCTAGCTAAAAGGAATAGAGCGTGGGCTTGTTAGAGGGGCTGTAGCTAGAGCCATTTTGGGTGCTTGATTCCTCTGTGACTTATGCTCAAATAGAGCACACATGCTTTCAGAATGAGTGGCATTAATTCGACTTAAGCATTTTTTATATTAAGCGTATAGTTATTATGATTATGTCTCTTTGCTTTCAATAGGTAGGACAATGGCTTGTATGTAATCCTAAGTGCTCAACAATAAGAATTATGCATATTGAGCTGTTTATTATCCATGAAATTTAGTTGAGAAAATTTTCTTAAGCATTTAAATTCATTTTAAACTTTAAATTGGGTCATGAGTTAATTTCTTGAATCGGTACTTATTTCTTATATGAAATAACTTAGCTTGCATTTGTTATTTTTACAGTTTATTCATTTTCTTTGGTTTGAGAATGCATAGTAATTTATAATGCAAATAGAGCACACATATGCTTTCAATTAAGTAGGATTAATTACTCATTGTCTAATTTTTGTTCATTATCCTTAAATTTTAGTCGTGGAAACTATTCTAAGATTATTTTCATAGTAGTTCCCTTCAATCCGAATTATATAATTTCTCTTTTTTTTTTCTTAATTAAACATTTTGCAAGAGAATTTGCAAGACAATTATACTTTCAAATTGCAAGAAGCATTTTTGCAAGGGAATCTTTACTTGCAAATCTGAAAGTGAATTTGCAAGTGAAATGTACTTGCAGATCTGCAATGGAATTCGCAACAGAGAAAAATTCCGTTGCAATATTGTAAAGGAACAATATCACTTGCAAAACGATCTGCAAGAAGCAATATTGCAACAGATTTGTTCCGTTGGAAATTCGATGCAAAACAGCTGTTCCAACGGAAATTCCGTTACAGATCGAGATTTTTCTTATAGTCATGAATTCTAGACTTAACGGCTAGCGTTTTTTAATCGGAACCTTAGCCTTCCATGTGCCTAGATCTGTTTAAAGGTGTGTGCGGCTTTGCTAATCCAATATAGGTGGGTTCCCCTCCGGGCAGTAAGGCATTACAGGTTCATCAGCTTGGATCTTTAGACGGCTTGGTTTTCAGTTTGATCTAAGTCGACGTCAAGATTAATCATCTCAACCTTCTCGCTGGGATTGACTTTAGTACTTCACATGAAACTTCTTTCCACCAATCATCTTATTAAGGATCTTAATTTAGGTCATTAGAATCACACACACTGTTGTGATTGTGACTTTTAGTCCATTATATTTGCATTAGGTTGCAAATCTTTTGTTACACCTTTTTGGTGTTTTTTCCTTTTTTTTTTTCTCTTTTTGGTTGTTTCTTTTTTGTTTTCATTTTAATAAATGGAGCCGGTTTTATGCTGAGCTCAACCTTTTATAAAAAAATAAAAAAATAAAAAAAGTGCCGAAATTAAGGAGCACGAAAATTAAACCATCCACACAAGCTAAACGGGGTTAGTAAAATATAAAATGATAGGAATATTGTAAATTTTTAGTAAATGTTAGGTTAGAAGTTAGATTAGCATTAAACATAAATGAAATAAGAAAATAAACTGTGAAAAGCTCAAAATAAAAGAAAATAAGCAAGGAATCTCAGGATTATCGAATGTTTTAAATCCAAAAACAAGATCTGGAGAAGAACATGTCATTTATGGATCCTCAAAACTTGTTGGAAACATAAAACGGGTTGTTTAGACTCTCAAGAAATGGTGTCGGTCCTAACTGCTATCTAGAGCAGTGGTGTCGGCCCCTCAGCAGGGAGAAGCCAGGGTTAGCCCCATTCCATGACTCGGGGAATGGGGTAGGCAATGTTACTAAGGAGGTTTTTAGGTCTCTAGAACCCTAGATTTGTAGAAAGAGACCCACCGTTACCTGGAAAAATGAAAATAAAGAAGACACAAGGGTAAATCCAAGGGTTTGCCAATGGCAACCTTTAATTTCAAGGGAAAAATGGGATTAGCAAGTGTAGGGGCTGCATTTCCCTCCCTAGGAACTCACCAACATCAAAGAAAAGAAAGAAAATGAGATTAATAGAAAGGAAAAAGAGGGTTAAAATCCATTACTAAAATCCAACAGAAAACTTAAGAAAACACATGAAAATCATGAAATCCAAAGTCAAAACCAACAAAATAGAGGATGAGAAGTTGAACAGAGGCCATGGGCCAGCGCACCTCGGTTGGGGTCGGACTACCTCAGTTGGGGTCCTCCTCACTCACAGAATCTCGATTTACGTAAAAAAATTGGAAAAAGGAAGAAAAGAGATTAAAATGGGAAAATATGAGGTTCAAAGGGTTTACCCAAGCTTGAAAGGTCTTCAATGGTGGGAGTTTTTATTGGAAAGAAGATAAGAATTGATGTTGGCAAAGTTTCTCTAAGGAGTGTGTCTAGAGTCCTTAAAATGAGGGGGCAAGGGAATATTTATAGCCAAAATTAGGGTTTTAGGTGTGAGAGCTTCTTGAAGAAGCTTTGGGCCATAAACCCATAAAGGGAAAGGGAGACAGGTGGGCTGGACTTATCTCCTCGAGGTTTGGCCCCTACATCAGCCTTTAGGGTGGGTATCGCTCCCACGAGGTCGACACTGATCCCAACTAGTACCGACACCAACACATTGGGACAAGTACTAATTGTGGGGCCAAACCTTGGACAGGAGAGGGTCCCAAAGATTTTGGGTGGGGTTAAGGGTTTTTGAGGTCATTTTAGGTGTAAAAAGTCATCCGGTGTGAGCTTTAGGCTTGGATAAATGTTTTAAGGCTATGTAGGGTTTGATTTTCAACAAGCTTGGGCTTCACCAAACTTTGATCTTCGAGAGGAGCCTCAAAGTAATTAAAGAGACAAATTCATCATTACCTTGTCAGTCCGAACAGAGAATCTTGTGCTCACAAACTTCTCCTCACGCAATCATTGCTGACTGTTGGTCAATGATGAGTTTGCGAAGAGAGTCAAGGGATAAGAAACCTTACCTGAGGGTAGTGGTGGAGGCATGTTTATTTCTTGATTGAAAGAATTTTGAAACCACAACTTTGGGCCCCTTCAATCAAGAATAAACATGTTGACTACTGGGGATGTCCATTAACCCTGTTGCTTCTTAATCTACCAACAATTCTGATAAGTGAATCGTATTTGGAGAGAAGTTATGGAGGTGAAAGTGCCACCCCGTGGATTTGGGTTGAGTGGAAGTTTTATCAAAGATAAATAGCGGAAGTGTTGCTGGGGAGTTTAGATGATGAGGATATCACCTAGATAAATTCAAAAGGGTGAAACTGCCATCGGGAAGGTTTCGAGTGGTGAAAACATCACCAGAATGATTCCAAGTGATGGGAGCACTGTTAGGGAAGAATTCTAGAGGTGGAATTGCCCCTAGAATAAATTTGATAAATAGATGGATTTGGGGGACCGAATGAGTACATGGGAACATTCGGTACCGCTAGAAGGATAGGTTTTTCTAGGATTCGAATGAGCACATAGGAATATTCGAAAACCATCTTAACTTTTAAGTCAAGCGAGCACCCAGAACGCTTTGACTCTGAGATCTCTAGATAAAATTCCAATAACTATAGTCAAGTGAACACTCAAAACACTTTAACCAGGGAGATAGAATGAGCACATGGAAACATTCGACTCTGCCCAAATTTTTTTATCAAATGAGTGACCTAAACATTTGACTCGAGGGGATTGAAGGAACATATGGGAACATTCAATGCCACCTCACTTTTGGGTCAAGCGAGCACCCGAAATGCTAGGCGATAAAAGGTTTGGGTGGTAAGAGCGTCACCAAAATTATTTTGACTAGTGAGAGCGTCACCAGAATGATCTCACCTTAATGATTTTAGGTAGTGAAAGCATCACTGGAACAGTTTTGGGTGGTGAGAGTATCACCAGAATGATTTTAGGTGGTGAGAGTGTCATGGGAATGATTTTAAGTGGTGAGAGCATCACCAGAATGACTTTGGGTGGTGACAGCGGCACTGGAACGATTTTGAGTGGTGAGAACGTCACCAGAATGATTTTAGGTGGTGAGAACATCATTGAAACAGTTTTCAATGGTGAGAGCGTCACCAGAATAATTTTAGGTGGCGAGAGTGTCACCAGAATGATTTTAGGTGGTGAGAGCGTCAATGAAACAATTTTGAGCGGTGAGCGTGTAACCAAGATAATTTTGGGTGGTGAGAGAATCACTAGAATGATTTTAGGTGGTGAGAGCATCATCAGAACATTTTGGATGGTGAGAGCACCACTAGAATAATTTTGGCTAGTGAGAGCGTCACTAGAATCTTTTTTGGTGGTGAAAGTGTCACCGGATTGATTTTAGGTGGTGAGAGTGTCACCGAAATGATTTTAGGTGGTGAGAGCGTGACCGGAATAATTTAGGGTGGAAAGAGCGTCACCGGAATAATATTGAACAGGAAAGATGGGACTGAAAGCAGTTTAGTGAACAATGAAAGGGAAGTAAGGAGAAAGGGGGGCTTCCCCTTTCTTTATCAATAGAAGTCAAAGACTTCATTTGTCAAACACTTCAGCTCTTTAAAACTTTCTCTCTCTAGAATTCTAAGTTTCTTTCAAGATGTGTCGCAAGACCTCAGCAAAATGGTTTCCTACTGATCCCGATGTTTTTGATCTAGTGGAGGGGATCCAATGTCGAGCATGCCTGGTTTTCGAGACTTACGCTTTTTCGAGATTCGGATGTGAATTTGGGATATCGGTTGGGAAAGCGACCCGAGTCAGTAGCACTATTAGACGAGCACGCCGCACGCATCTAAGTTAGCCTCAAGTGCATTTCTTTTGTTAGATTTTAGGATTGAAATTGAGGTAGTTAATCGAAATTTAGGATTTTACTTAGAATTTTGGGATGATTAGAACCGAATGATCGAACATTAGTATAGAGAATTAGAACTGGAACATGTCATTTTTGTCCGAAATCTTCATCGAAAATCATCACTCACTATTTATTAATTATTAAAATAATTAGAAATTTTAAAAGAAATCGGGTCGGAGTCGGGTTTAGAACCGAATTGGGCCTACGGCTCTGACACCATGGATTTGGGGCGGGCACCGGGACGACAAGGCCGTTGTGAGGCCGGCCATACCAGTTTGACCGGTGGGTTGATTGAATCAATTTTTTAATTTTCTTTATTATTTTGTTATTTTTATTAATTAATTTATTATTGTTCGATTGTTGTTTTTTCTGATTTTTATTTCTGGTTTTCAGGCTGATACAGTGAACGGACTGGCACACGCGCAGAGTGGTGGGGGAGGATCAAGACAAAACCAGCCGCTGGTTAGGTGGTCAGGTTTGATACTCTTCTGGGTGCCTCAGAGGTTGGTGCTCCGACAGCACTGGTGGAGCGACACTATTCACACTTGGAAGTGAAAGTCAGAACACAAATGCAACAAGACTCAGAATTGGAAGCGATGAGGAACCTTGCCCTATTTTAATATCTTTGATGCTTGTCGGATTGGTGTGGATGGAAACATGCTCGTTTTAGAGTGCCCTCTATCCCAAGAGTGGTACATTAGCGAGTGAGTTTGTGTAATCGCTACCTACACTCTATGTTTTTAAAGATTTTAAGGTGAAATTTTTCGGGAAATTACCACAAAGGAATGTTTATTAGTATAGATTGAACTCATTACATACAAGTAATATAAGATTTTAAAGATAATAAAAAGGTATAATTGTTCAATTTTCAAATATAATATTGAAAATATTGTAAAAAAGTATTACACTGATGATTTTTTTAGTTATAAACAAAAACGTAATGTGTAGATATGCAATAAAAATGTTCAGCATGTTCAAATATAAATTTCTTATGTACTAAAGTAATTGTTCAAGAACGATAAAATTAGAAATAAAAGTAGATAAATTTAATCTTAGACTAGCATATTGGTAAAAATTACTACTTAAGTCTAAATTGCATTTGAACTTTGTTTTAAAAAGTAACAATTGACTATTTAACTTATTAATGAATTTTCAAAATATATTCGACCATATTCCCATCCATTTGAAATTAACTAATTTTCATGGTATTTTAGTTATAACCATACATTAGAGAAGTGTATACTCGATATGCTTTTATGTGAAATTTTAGATGTTCATGTAACGCTTTGTCTGTACGGAACAAAAAATGTAAATTTTAGCGTGACACTTATTTTAAAAAAGAACATCAACTTTGGCTTTGTCGAACACTCTATGAGCTTTGAACTGTAATTCAATGCTTTACATGAGTAAAGATGTTATTGTTTTTTGAAAAATAAATTAATCGCAGCCTACACTGCATGTTTTCAATGATTCTATGGTGAAATTATCGGGCAATTGCCACGAAGGAATGTTTAGATCATTCGTAAAGATGTTGAACTCATTACATACGAGTAATATAAGATTTTGAAGATAATAAAAATGTATAATTGTTAAATTTTCAAATATAATATTGAAAATATATATTGTACAAAACTATTATAGTGATGATGTTTTCAGTTATAAACAAAAATTGTAATGTGTAGATATGTAATAAAAATATTAAGCATGTTCAAATAAACTATCACCTACTAAAAAATTCGGTTGATTCTAATTTTATTTCAATTCCATCCGTACATAATATAAAGATACAGAGATAATATTATTTTGAATAATCTACAGAATTTATACAGCTATAAAACATCTTAAAGTTTTTTGTTGACGGTCTATGTACTCTTGTTCTAAAACTTATTCAGGGCATTAAAAAAAGAATAATTGAAAATATCGTTCTACACATTATGGTGAACACCATATGAGCAAATCTGGTATTTTTATTTCTGGAAAATTATGACAAGGAATATCATAATAAGTTCTACATATTAGAATATGAGTAATATGAAGGTGTCACATGACGTTTATTAATAGAACATATCCACTATTCATCAAAAAATGAATTTTTAATCGGTCTTTTCTTCCGGTCGACCTAAAACTTTTATGGAATAAACGCCTAAAGGAGGAGTGCCACAAGAAACTCCGCATTGAAAAACACACGCTTCGCTTTGATTGGGAGGTTGACAATGTTCCTTGAGGCATTTGTCGAAACATGTGTCTGCATTCACGATGTTTTGATCTCCCGAAGCCAGTAAAATTATCACTAAGATCACTACTAGAGAATTGTACTTAACACTTATTTTATCCATTTTTATGATTAATTTTTGAAAGTGAAAAGTGATGATTTCAATTGATTTCCTCCTCAACATTCTGCCCTTATACATAACATTTTAACATATTTGTCATTAATAGCTTTACTATTAGCTTAAATTTAATGGCATAATGTTAACCATAAATGACAAATTCAAAATTCAAATTGTCATGACGAAATTTTGGGTTCATAAATGCATATTTATTAACTAACATTTTACCATTTTAATAGTATTGTTTATTAAGAACAATTAGTTTATTACCCATACGATACATATGGATAAATCATTTGTAATCAATATTTAAAAACTAAATTTAAAGAACTTTATTAATTGATAGCTTTTTAGAATTTGATTACTTTAAAATTTGGCCATTTCTTATTCTTGATTGTTGAACAAAAATTATTTTAAACAACTTTTAACATTATCTACCTAATTTTTTGTTGCAAAGATCTTCACTTATTGGTTAAGATTGAAGCTATAGTCCTATAGATCACATGTTGGAGTCCACACTAAGCTGAATAGAGATAACATTTTTCATTAATTATTATTTCAAGTGTTTTATGAGACAATTTTTTAGAAAAAATATCCAGTTGATTTTTGAGATAATTTTGATTCAAGTAACTTTCAGTAATTATAATTAAGTCATTAGTTATAAAAGAAAAGTTAAAGTGAATATATCAAATTTTATAAA
>CAOJBJ011018331.1:0-18732 GCA_948291685.1 Euphorbia celastroides | reverse complement strand
GCACCACGGCGGAGCAATTCCAAACAGAGAGCGGAGCCGACGAGGCCAAGGCCGCCGGTGACCACGAAGACCTTGTCTTCGATCCCTTCATTCTCGCTCAAATGCATCGTCTATTTTTTCCTCCGGCCACTGTCGCCGCTTTCTTTTAATAGTAATGTAGTTATTAATTTAGTAGTTCTCATTTCGATATAATCTATTCTCAAAGGCAATCTGAATCTCTTTCACAAATAAAAAATAAAGCAAAACAGAAACGAATCAATACAGAGATTTTTTAGGTTGTTTCTCAGGTAATGTTCGATTGAACAAACCGTCGTTGTACATCTGCCAGTGAAAGAGGTCAGTTGGTAGCTTTTATTAATCGGTGGCCAGAAAAGTTCAAGTATCCTCAAAATCACACATATACAAAACTGAATCGGAACAATAAACCTAGAAATCAACAGTAAGCATAAAAGAAAGACGAAACAGATACAAATCCTTTACCGAAGACGAAACTCCACTGGAACTTCAAAGAAGAACCTTCGGATCAAAGCAGAAGGCCAAAAACTCCAAAAGAAAGCATGATTCAGAGTAAAACGAAGAAGGAGCAAAGAAATTGCTCAAAGGTTTGAGAGAAAACGGCTGAAGGAAAAACTGATTTCGCAAAACCTAAGCAGAGAAAAAAAAACGTTTATATACTTAGGTCAATGAACCAAAACGACATCACTTTGCAAAAGGGTTAAAACATATCTATTAAAGGTTTAATGGATCCGGGTAAAAGGTTTGTGGATTTGGGTCCTTGGGCATATTCAGTAAAAAGTAAAAACTGTAAAATGGAAGAGACGGTCACACAAATTTGTCAACACAGGGATTAGCCACCTACCTATTTATGATCTTCACTGACTGTATTTTTAGCGACATGTCAATATCAAGTCGTCACTATTTCTTCCACTTTTTTAAGCAACAAAATCTGATTAATTTTGGAGTCTGATTCGTCACCCTTTATTCTAAGTTTTTAACACCTTTCTCTCTATTATAATTTATTTATTTAAATATTTGTATTGTAGATTCATTCATTTATCACCAAACACCAACCCTCCTCCATTCACCAGAGCTTCATTTTGCTTCAAATTGGCATCTTTAAAGTGTTTGTGTTTTAGATTTCATGAACTTTGGTTACCTTTTTGTTGTTCATAATGCTAGTGAGCTAAGAAGGTTGAAAATTTTATATTATATAAAGAATTAGTTTGGCATTCTTTTATCAAACTACTTTCCTTGAAAACTTCTTTTTTAAGTTTTGGGAAAGCATCAAATGAAATTCTTAATTAATTAGTATGAGAAACTAAAATAAAAATTATTGAAAAATTATTTTTCACAAAAGAAATAAATTATTGTTCATCAAGCTATTTAATACGAAATTTAGGTCATAAATTTGGGATTTTAGTGGAACTCTAATCCATATCAAGCTTGAAGAAAAATGGATGTCCAAATCTAACATATACAGAGCAAAATTGGGCCAAGCCAATAGTGATACCCAGGCCCATTAGCATATATTATGATATATATTCCTTGGAGATAGTAATGATTCAATGAATCTCCAACTGAAGAGTTGCTGTGTTTTTATTTCACGTATTTAGAAGCTTTTTTCACATTTGAAAGTTCAAATCTGCTGAATTTGGTAATGTGATAATGTCTAGTTCATCTTCAGAAACAGTATTAAGGAAATTGCTACCGTATTAATACCTTTTAAATATGAGATTTTAATATTAATGATACTTATTTCCTAATTTACAGAGTTAATGTTTGATATTAAAGCAAATTTCACCTACATAGCTCTCTCCGATTCTAGCCCCTTTCTTCACCAGTTACTGCCAAGCGACCACTCCCCAGGTTCCATTCTCTTCTTCTTCTTCATTGAATCATCAATCATTTAAATTTTGTTTCTTTTTTCATGTTTCTCAGTACCCTTTTATTGAATGTATCTGCTTTGTCTTGATCTTTTGCTCTGAGCTTTGTATCTGGTTGTAGGGTTACAGTAGATTCCCTCTTTTTCTAGCTGTAATTTGTGTGTTCAATTGAACAATTCCCAGATTCTTACAATTCAAGAGTATAATGAATATGATTGCAATTTTTAGGGTTTGATTGTTCGCTCGTTACTAGCTGAAAAAGTTTATAATAACAATTTTCCACAGAGAAATATTGTACCTTGATCTGTGGCTTTTGCTAATTTGTGGATCAGTATATATGTGTATGACTATGTACTTGTGTTTGTATAAATAATGGTGTCGATACACATGACATGTATTTGCTATAAACGTGAATTTTTGTTTTTCTTGGTTTCTGATGGACTGGTAAAACGTTTAGTTTCGGTTCAGAAACCGAAGCTCACATTGGTTTTGGGCATCCTTTTTCCTTTCATTTTCCTTTTCTTTGCTACCCACAGCAAAAGATTGAAGCTTTGATTGTTTTAAGTGAAGGGTAAAAATGTTATGTGATTGATGGTTAATGAGGAATCAGCTCTTAATCAGTTTGGGAGGATATTGAGGGTAGTGCGAGGAGTAAAAAAGTCTTTCAGAGAGGGCATTTGTCAGTGTCTTTTCTCTCTTGGATGTTAATCGTTTATTATCTATAGTTTGAAAAATCTAGGGTTCTGTTGAATTAAGCGTTTTGGGTGAAGTCCGGTTGTGAATTTAAGGCTTATAACGTTGTTTGTTGATGCTCATCTGAGTTTTAAATTAGCGTATAAACTCTTCATATATTACAGTTCACCATTTTGGATCTCATTTTAGTTTTAATAGTTGCTGATCTGCTTTGACATCTTTCTCAATGATTTGCTTTTAGTTCAATGTGTATGTAACAGACAGGAAGTTATGGTTAATACTACATATTTGAATGTTGTATGTCTGTATTTAGTATATTTCACATACAGGTTGGTGGATAAGAGTGTTACACTTGCTTCTGTTGTTGACAATGAAAAAGTATCTATACTAGTATTGTGGTTCCTAGGAATACTTCATAAATACTTCTAAAAGCATATGGATTGTGATTATCAAGGAGTTAGACTTTGCTACAACTCATGCATGATTTGGATTATGATTAACTTTGCATGATTATTGAATCTTGTCATGTGTTGATAAATGGGAACAATCATTGATGAACTCGTCTTTTCGCTTTTGATCCCTCTTATGTAATTATCCTTAATATCTGAAACTATAAGAAAAGTGATTCCTACTTCTTATGTGTGCTGTCCATAGGCAATTAGTAGTCTTAATGCTTGAATCATGAGTAATCTTAATAAGTTGAACTTTGACAGTTATCATGTGTTTGCTTTATGCTATTGCTGTGTTTTCAATGCCTGATCAAATGACTTGTTTGTTGATAATGACTTGTTTGTCGGTATGATTGCTTGAACTTCGATGGTTATTTTTAAGGCGCTTAATGTTGCCATGGATGTAGCAATATGCACATTATGATTGTGCTTGTACTGTTGTGTCACTTAGTACTTTGGAATCTCTTGTTGAAGGGAGAACATGTTTTGTATGTGGGTGTTAGCTAATTCAGATTACTTGTTCTGTTTCAACATTTTTGAGAATTTAGCAAATTTTCAATTTTGCAGAATGGGTGCTGCTAACAACGCCAACGGTGCACTACCGAAGCCAGTAATGTTATATGGAGGAGCAGCTAAAGAATGTTGCAATGGGCCACCCATGGGTTTAGTGGACATCGGGGAATGTGAAAAAGCCTATCTTTTCCGAGTTTCACTGCCCGGTCTCAAAAAAGACGAGTGTAAGTTTTATCCCATCACAATTTGGGGATAAAATTTATAACTGAAAATAATACTCGATTTCGTGTTTGTAATTGCAGGTGAACTGAGATGTGAGATTGAAAAAGAAGGAACTGTACACATTACGGGTAAAGTACCAGAAGTCGGAGTTAAGGGCTCATCAGGTTTCTATGAGACAAAAGTTCAGCAACTGTGTTCGCCTGGACCGTTTAAAATCTCTTTCAAGTTACCTGGACCGGTTGACCCTCGACTCTGTGACCCGGTGTTTCGGGGTGATGGGATCTTGGAAGTGGTGGTTATGAAATTGAGGTTAGCCGGTGCTCTTGGAGATAATGGAAACCCGATTGTGGTCTAGAACGAGCAAAAAGATTATGCTCGGTATGGATAGTTGATGTATTTTTTGTCTTTAACAGTGAAGAAACTACAGGAATGGAGGATTTGTGGTGTTGCTGTTATTTGCTCGTTATATTAGTTAATTTGCTTCTGATGTTTTTCATGATATATAAATTACAGAATTTCTGGTGTTGAAGTTATTTGCTTGTTATATTAGTTAATTCATTATGTAATGAGATATATGAAAACTGAACATTTTAGAACAATATAACAGAGGAAATCACAAATTGACGCTGTTTAGTATTAGGCCAGTGTAGAAAATGTTATGGTTTAGAATAAAATGTAGAAAATGCCATAGAGCTATATGTATCACTGAAAGAGTGAAAACAGTTGAAAAAAGTGAGGACGGTGAAGACATTAAATGCAAAAGAGAAAGGTCTAATTTATTACAAAATGGCGTACAAAAATGACACAAAATTGTTAGAAAACTCATATAAAAAAATCCATGAAAGCTACACTACATTGTACCTATGAGTATTATTATACAACCTAGTTATAAGAAATTAACTTCCACTAACAAACAAAACCTAGCTAGTCCCAGCTATACCTATTCATCGATCAAACTCAAACAAACTTAAAAATCTACTAGAGCTTACAACAAAAATATTTGCTTAAACTAAGTGTAACTCGTAGAACAAGTATAGTCCATATCGAGCTCTAAATAACACAATATCTCTCGCTTTATAGTTGACCCAATAGTACTTTTTCTCAACTTTATAACCTTTATAATAAGGGCATATGTCTCAAATGACCGGGTTCTGTTGGGCGTCTACCAAGTTTCATTGGGCGTGAACCGAGTAGAACCCGATCATTTTATACATGCTTTCTAGTCTCAACTTTCGTCGAGCAAACTCATGCAAACTTAAATATCTACTAAAGCTTTCAACGAAAATATTTGTTTAAACTCTTAACTCGTAGAACAAATACAATTCATACCGAACTCTTAAATGCTCAATATCTCTCATTCTACAGTTAATCCAGTAATATTTTAACCTCAACTTTATGACCTTCATAATAAGTGCATATATCTTAAATGATCGAGTTTTATTGGCCTGAACCGGGTAGAACTTGATCATTCATGACATATACTTTCTAATAATATGTTATAAGATATACCAATAAGATAGAAAAATAAGATAGAAAAATGAAGGTATAGGGGGAGAGGGTAAAAAGCTAGGGGGTAGGGGTGTTGTAGAGTAGAGAAATAATCTTTTACTTGGGTAAGTTTCTAAAATGAAATCTAGTGCTATTTGTTTAATTGGAGGTCTGCACGTGCACCGCCGACACTACTCATTCTTATTTAATGCTCACTTTAACTAATTACTCTATTTATTTCACCTCTACTCTACTACTCTCTCTCTCATCACCTTGATGTCATTTTACCTCTTTATTATCACCTAATCATGTCAGATTCTTACACTAACTCTCATCTTAATTGGCCTTGTTTATGTTCTTTTATGGAAACCAGAGTCCATTACTTTATCATGCTACGTCATTTTGTTAAAAAGGGTCTTGCTTTGGGATACTACCACAATGCATTGTTACTTTCTTGGTGATTTACTTATTTGTTTTTCTTATCTTGCTCTTTCATTAGTGCTGCTTCGAGTAGCAAAAGCTTATTTTAAGGTTTTTAGTGTTCATATCGAGTATAGTAGATCGATTGATAACGTGTTAAGAAGCAATCAACAACGACTAGTGAGAATAGTAGAATATATTTAATTCTTTGATTGAACGGAACAAAAATGGTTTACATGGTGTGACTGTATTGAAATGAAACTAATGTGAGCTTAAAAAGTTTAAGTTTTGGTTATTGCTTTAGACATCTCATATGGGCATACCCATTCATTTTCTCTGTCATGTATAATAAAATACTGATTAACAGTGTATAGCCATTGCATTTATTATGCTATTCTCTCTATTCCCATGGATTCTATCAATCTTTTTCTTAACAAAGAATCTCCTTTTCTCACTCAATGTATTAAAATAAAACATCAGAGGCCTGGATGCTATTTGCCTATCCAATTTCTCCTCTCCCCAAAATAAATTTGAAAAAAATGCCAACTTTTTTACCTGGTTAGTCACTTTTTCACAAATAAAATGCATACCATCTCTCTCTCTCTCTCTCTCACTCAAAATCCATTCCATTGTTTGTAGGCCCTCCTCTTTATGAACTCAAAATCTATCGTCAAATCTTCTTTCACCCTTCGATTTCAGTGCTCCAACAAAATTCCCTATAAATAATTGCCTTCAACTTTCATCCTCCATTGCCCTTTTCTCACCTTCCTTTTCAGTATCCAAATTTCAAGATCAAAACTTCACAATGTTGGCCATGGAAGAGCTTCTGTGTGAGCTCATTGGAGAAGACAAAAATGAGCAAGGGTTGCCACCCGGTTTTCGGTTTCATCCAACTGATGAGGAACTCATCACATTTTACCTTGCTTCTAAGGTCTTCAATGGAACTTTTTGTGGTGTTGAAATTGCTGAAGTTGACCTCAACAGATGTGAGCCTTGGGAACTTCCTGGTATGCTCTTGTGTTACTAAAATATGTTATTTTGTGTACATTTTCCTGAAAAGAAATGCCCTTTTGTTTATTTGACAAAAATATGGATTCTTAATCATGTTTGTTGCTTACTTATATGATTATAGATTGTAAAGATTTGGCCTTGATCATCATTTTAAGCCTTCTGAAAATGATCTGTGGAAAAAAGTTATATTATAACTGAGTTATTAATGATACCTACAATGATACATAATACTAGCATTTGTGTTGACATGACAAAAAAACCCTGGTCCCTAAACTTTGATACCTAGTATATGTATTATAGTAGAAGTTATAATGTGCTATAGGAGTAAGCTCATTAGTGACCACTACTATCCATATGAAAAGTCTAAGGTATAGTGTTGATATAACATAATCCTGGAGGTATAGGGTAACCTAATGAAATTTATACACTTATTGTTAAGGGTTTAAGTGCTTGAATATTTGCATTAAGTTGATGTCAATAATAATAGTGGTTGTGACTTTATATGTGTTGCTAAAAATTGATTAGATGTGGCAAAAATGGGGGAAAAAGAGTGGTACTTCTTCAGCTTGAGAGACAGAAAATACCCAACAGGGCTAAGAACAAATAGAGCAACTGGCGCTGGATATTGGAAAGCAACTGGCAAAGATAGAGAAGTTTACAGTGCATCAAGTGGTGGTTTACTTGGCATGAAGAAAACTCTTGTTTTCTACAAGGGTCGAGCTCCGAGAGGCGAAAAGACCAAATGGGTCATGCACGAATATCGCCTCGATGGCGATTTCTCCTATCGCCACACCTGCAAGGTAAATGTTTAAAATGAGTGATTACAATGATATGTTTTTTTTATGAAGATTACAGTGATATGTTAATGTTGTTAAATGTGGGCATTTAAAACATAATTGGGTGCCAATTTTTATACTTAAAAGGTGTAAAAGTTTGACACTTTTGATGTGAAGAGTGTGTAAAAAGTAAAAATGTAAAAAGGGAAAACTTTTAAATTTGATAAGAATATGAATCCAACTTTATGTGTTTTGTCTTGTAGTGAGTTGACTAGCTATGTGTTGGAAACTGTTGACATTTTTGCACGCCAACTTGCCCCAACACTATTTTCCACTCCATTCTAGTATTATTTACTTTGATGTGATTGCCTTGATTTAACATACTTACTTTCACTCCAAAGATTCACCTTAATGAATTGTTGCACTATTCATCACAAATTACCCCCTTGATTGCAGGAGGAATGGGTGATTTGCAGGATATTGCACAAAAATGGAGAAAAGAAAAATGCTGAACTTCAAGGGCAAGGCTTCTTCATGGAATCTTCTTTGCCTTCATTGCTAGAAGCAAATCCACCTGCCTTTCAAGATTCTTCATTACAGAATCCTTTCAATGTGATTCACCACCAAGAAAATGACCTGAAAACTCTACTGCTAAACTACAATGGCTTTCAACCCAGTTTCCCTGTTGATTCCAGTTCCATGGGAATCAACACAGAAGCAACAAAACAGAATTTCGACAGCGACCCATCACCGTCAATGCTCTTGAAATCCCTAATCTGGCATCAAGATTGGAACTTTAAGGAGCAATCCTCTGTTTCCTCTGTTGTTCCAATTGCACACTGCAAAAAAGAGGCAAACTTTTCTTCTTCCCAGTTTCAATTTGCTCATGATGGTGATGGCAATGGCAATTTGATCAATTGGGTGGACAAGATTCAGCCAAACAAACCATACAATTATCCCTTTAATATGGATTGTGGGATCTCAGCTGCTACAGCTAATGATTCAGACATTACCACTTCTGCACATGAGATGTCTACTTCAAATGTTGCTTTTCTCAACATGGTTGGATCTCTAATGTCTAGTTAGTTTAATATAATAGCTATATGTATGCATAAATGACAACAATCTCTAGTCTGTGTTTCTCCTAGTTAATCCTAACTTAATCCAAGTACCCAATCGCTCCAAACATCAAAAGTTTTCAACTTTCTACTAATCCTAACTTAATCCAAGTACCCAATTGCTCCAATCATCAAAAGCTTCCAACTTTCTACTTGTCCTATTATAACACTATAAATTCCATGTCATAAGAAGGTTGACAAATGTGTAAATGAAGAACTAATTAACAGGGATGGGCAAAGGGGGAAAAATATTGAAGACACAGAATGATGTGACAAAGAGGATGGGAAAGGGGGATTGTAGGGATTGGGAAATATGACGTAAAAAATGGAAGATGATTGATGATGGGATTGGGGCCCTTTGGCATGCATGTGCAATGGTACCATGCTAGCCTAGGGCTTTGGGGGAGGCTCTGCCCCTCTATGGCCCCTATTCAGCTATTTTTTATAGCATAGGCCGACAAGAGCTTGGATGTATCCTAAAAAACATACCATCATTTGCATAAAGTTGGAGGCATTTGTATCATCAATTTGTTCTAGTTTCATGTCATACACCATTGATGAAATTAAAGGCCAAATGATCCCTTGTTTTTAGTTATCTCTTTGTCTTCCTAAACTTTCAAAAGTTCTTTTACCTCATGAAGGTACAAAAAATTACTACACTTATTCGACTTACAAAAATGCTTCATTTCTTTGCTTCTAAACATCATATGTCGACTTTTGATTGACACGACTTCAAATTAAACGTCATCTAATTAGAAGTTGGTACGTGGAATTTCAAGGTCAAAATTTTCATTTTAGACAAGTTCAGAGGAGCGAGAAGAACATTCGAAAGTTCAGGGGGCGAAAGGCAATTAGGAACAAATTCAGAGGGTCTGGATGCATTTGACCAAAATTAGATGAAAAAGTTAACTACATACATCTACATTTTACAGCACGTACCTGAGCTTCAGTAGGTGAGAGTCTTTCAGTAATCCAGCGGGTTTTACAAAGATGAAACAAGGACAATGATAGTATTGATACTTCAAGTTGAATTTCCATCTATTGAAGCTCTAATTATCAAAGTCATATGAGCTTAGCCAAGCAAAAATCTAAAAGATGATATTATATAATTTAGTTGAGCATCTACTGGTGATCAAACAGTGATTGGACAAAAATGTGAAGATATTGGAGAATTTCTTGGAAACCAGAGAGTTTCTATATTATAATAGCTGTATTTGCTTTGTCCATTATCAAAAGTAGAGGAGGCCAGGCCATCTTTTGGCTCTACATGACAGGCCACAAAATGGGTAACCAATATCTATATCTTCAAGCTCAACAGTTTATCATTTAAGCCATCTTTCATACAGCAAAATATTCTCAGCAGACTTAATAACCTATGCCCTTTAATTGACTAATAATCTAGCTTCAAATGATACGAAGATCTCCACCTGATGTCTAAAATTTCTACTAATGAGCTAAGTAAATGTAAATGTAGCTAGAAAAGATAAAGCTAAAATCCCCATTTTCACATTTTTACTTTGTGAAATTGAACACTCGTCGCAAAATGATAGTATGTTCACGGCTTTCGCTAATGTTTGAAACTGAACTGACCTGAGCTCAAAATTACAGTAAGAAACACCACAAATATCACTCAACATTATCATTAGTAGAAACAGAATTCCAGCTTTCATTGGTACCATAAACTTCAGATAGGACAGCTTTGATTTACTTGACAATGTTTACAATGAGTAAGCAGAAAGATCTAAGAAGCAAAGTTCAAATGGAAGTTTCCATAAATGAACTACCTACTCAAGTCGTCCAACTTCAGCGTCCTACATTGAGGATTATTACAAGTCCACCTATCAAAGCTCACTCCCTGTGCCAAAACGAGAAGCTTATGTTAGTCATGTTACAGGGTGAATTATAGCAGAAAAATGGAACCATTCTAAAACTACCACAGTCAAAAAGACTAACGTGAGATCAGTTTATCTCACAGAACTCAAGTGTTGTGCATAATAAGCTATCCTTGTACCACATAATAAGATACAGATACAGATACAGGAATTAGATAACACAGCTTCATAAATAAATGATCTTATATCTTTTGAAACAACAAGATTATGTCAAGGCTGTTGACATTAACACTTCTGCCATACAAAACTGGTGATCAAGCTAGACTTCAATTGACACACACATTTGAAACATAACAGCAGACAACTTTGTTAAAGTTACAAGTTTTTGCAGCTCAATCACGAAACTTTATGCCACATTTGGGAACTTTAACAAAACCGTGCCTCGAGACAGAGTCCAGTGTGCAGGGGCTCCTATGTCAATCAAAGACTCAAGGCAAGCTTCAACAAGTAAACCAAAACAGAAACAAGAAGAACTCAAAGTGAAGACCCGGCATACAGAATTGCCAATAAGAGAGTTACAATCCATTCCTATGTTCTGACTTTTGAGGAACAATGGCAAAGAAGTTTATATTGGCTTTCATTTTAGATAATTATTCATCAGAAATCGTCACAGATCCTACCAAATCATCTAAAATTCGTATTTGCTGATGCTGAAATCAATACATGAATGGAGTGAAGGTCTGATTCCCAATTCAATAAAATTGGTAAAGCTGAAAACTATCCATTCAAGTATCAAAATTAATCAGACTATAGTTCCAAATAGGAAAGAAAAAAGGTGATAAGCTCATGAATAATTTAATCTAAGCACAAAGAAGATACATACCTGAACGGAAAATAATGAGATACGAACCAGATAAGAAAAAAGGCGAGCTGGATCTCATTTGGAGGGTTCATTCTCCTTAGAAGAACCGTAACGAGGCGGTGAATAGATCAAAGTGGCCGCCATAGCTGCCGGAAAAACCACGTACTTGGCCAGCGCCGCCACCTTGGCCACCAACGGCACTCCTCTCATTATCACCATCTTCAATTTCTTCTGCTCAACTCGCGATTAGCTGCAAAGAATTGGACTGTTATATTTTTATTTATTCTATGCTATCACAATATTAACTCGTCTTTACTCTTTAGGAAAGTATCAATTGTCACGGTTTAAGTATTAATTTAATATGGTTAAACAACCTGGAACCGAATTGGTGCCGCTCAATTTAGCTCCTTTCAACATAAAAAGACGTAAATCATACAAAAGATTTAATCTTGGTGTAGATTCATTGAACAAAATGCAGTTTTATATACCAAAAAGACCTCAACTAGCTAGGTAACAAATGCCAGCATTCGAAACTTCAAACGTAAACTAAATAGGCGACACTGATTCGATTTTTCGTTGAGATTCATCGGCCGTCTTCTATAATTTGCTTGGAATGTGGCTCTGGTGAAAAAGATTGAACCTTGGTGTCTAGCAGTTGAATTGCTAGCAACTTTCTGGCATAAAAAGACCTTGAATTGTGTGGTAACAAAATTCCCAATTTGAGACTTCAAATGTGTACAGTACAAGTGATGGGGATTCAAGTTTCTGTAAATTTTCCATTAGTGTCATTTGATTATAATACAAATAATTTGATTCATTCACATAAAGTTTGTCCAGGCTTCCTCCAAATGAAATATTGGCCTAAAAACAACAAGCATTTAAGGAAAAAAGCTGCTAACTTTAAATAGAAAAGAAAACGCCAAAAAATACACTATCAACATCAAAAAACACCTTTAGAAGAAAAATACAGAGAGCATCTTATCATCATATTTACTGAACCTCCAGGTTTACAACTGAATAATTCCATAAGCTAATAAAGAAAGGTAAATTGGCAATGCTCAGACTCATCAATTCCTCAAAAATCTTGAACTGAGCACAACATAAGCACAACATAAGCACAAGCTTTCTATGGTTTCTGCGTTTCCTCCGACGTTGAGTTGTTGTTCATGGAATTTGGAGCAGATTCTGACATGGAAGACTTTGACTCGCCAGCTTGATTGTTAGAAGAGCTCGGTTCTATATGCTCATTCGATTTTTTGTTTAACTTGAATGATCTTTCATAATCTTTAGCACTGCTGCTATCAATGACTAACTTGTTGAGTTTTTGTTCCTGCAAAAACCCGCAACATCCAACACTTAACAGGCAAAACAGCACAAAAGGAACATAAAAGGTCAAGCTTTCCCCTATTAACACCAATTTACCATTACAAATTCCCACCGGCCCAACTGAATAAATGAAACTTGTGTAATTAAGTAATATTATATCTGCTGAATGTATTGTATACTACCCTAGAACTAAAGGTTAGCCATTCACACATCTCTGTAAGGACCGAGTTCACATTGCCAAGATTTCACGAGTTGACTCAAATG
The DNA here is from genome assembly GCA_948291685.1 of Euphorbia celastroides. Classification (NCBI taxonomy): domain Eukaryota; kingdom Viridiplantae; phylum Streptophyta; class Magnoliopsida; order Malpighiales; family Euphorbiaceae; genus Euphorbia; species Euphorbia celastroides. The sequence goes on along the minus strand of CAOJBJ011018331.1, from coordinate 5,875 downwards.
CTGAAGACACCAGAAGTAAATTTCTGTACTTTCCTAAACTTAAATGTTAGGCATTTGAGCTAGTGTTTGACGCCCGAATTCGCATGCCAAGATTTCAACTTTCAAGAGTAACTAAAGGCCAAAATCAAATGAGACTACTTACATTCTGTAGTGCTTCCAACTTCCTCTGAAGAGCCTCATGCTCAGCTTTAATACGAAAAGGAACACCATGTTTCTGATAAACATTAGTTTGAGCCAGGTCTTCATCAATGTCACTTGCAGTTGTTGCAAACGGGTGATTTGCAGGAATCCATCTCACAGTATAAGGATCAACATCTGGTGGGATAGATTCCCCTTCTTTAAGGAAAACAGTCGGCCTCTTCCATTGATAAGCCCTTGACCTCCTCTTCTGATGGATAGCTTGTTGCTCTTCTGTTAGAGTAACCGGGGCCAACTTGTAAACCTTTCCACACATTTCAACAGTCGAATTGCTCTTGCTAACTTTCACCATTGGATTATTGAAAGGATCATCGTATTTGAGAGGCGTTGAGCTGAGCAATTACAGAGCAAAAATCAACACACCATAGCAGAATTTAAGCTGCAAGTAACAAAATTTAAAAAATGGGGATTTCGGTTAGGGACTAGAATCATACATGCCTCTTCTATCAGATCTTAGCTGCCCACGTCGAACGAGATCAGCAACCGTGCCAGGTGGACGACTCGATCTCCTTTTTCCCGCCACAAACATTCTTACAGCAATAACCAAAAATGCAGCAGCAAAGCACAGCCAAATCACTAAATTGTTTCCATATTTTGCTCTCATCTACACAGAACAAGGAAATACATTCCATGAATTGAAAACACGAAAAGGTTGAAACTTTAGAATGCAAGGGCCATTAAAGCAATGTATTACCACAAAAATAACAGGAGGAAGAGTGGAAATAGTTCCCTGCAACCTTTCAATTGAGTGTTTGAATTCAACCATTATATTTCTCTGGTTATTACTCTCATCTTTAGAACTCAACCCGTCGACTGAACTACCAACAGCTCTCAATTGAAAAATACGATAAGTTTTCAGTCGGTTCCACTTCAGAATACCACGAGACAGCACTAGGGTTCTCAAATTAGGGGAAAACCGGTGATTCGAGTTCCAAATTGATGGCTAGAATCAAATTACAACACTATAAGTGAAAAATGGCAGCCTTTGGAAACAGAAAGAAAATGAACAACTGGGTTACCTGAAGAGAGGAGTGAAATTGAAGTGTCCAAAGAGCAGTCATTACTGTGTATTGAATCAATCAAGAAGCTGATAAAACAAGGAGAAATACATCAAATTAGCACAACCAAATTAGGCAAGCAATACAAAACTGTGATTAGGGTTACGAATTTTACTCTTCTCTTCAGCTGTTCAGCTAAAAAAGAACCGATCTTTCGTTCTTCACTGCAAAATCTCTTCAGCTGGGTTCACTGCGATTTCATTTGCTATTAAAAATTGTATCTTTATTCCTCAATTGAATGGATCCGTGGCGCAATGGTAGCGCGTCTGACTCCAGATCAGAAGGTTGCGTGTTCGATTCACGTCGGGTTCAATTCCCATTTTTTCTCATTTTACTTCGATTTTAAATTAATTTTCATAATGGTAAATGATAAACTGAGAAAATATAAGAAATATAAAATGATAAATTATGGCGTGGCTCCTTTGTTCATAGAAATTGTATATGATATACTTTCTATGTTAATTAATGTAAATAAATTGGTTCTTCTGGAATAATGAATGATATATTTTTAAGTTGATTAGTGTAATTATGTAAATTGTTTGATGTATTCGTGTTAAGGATACTAACGAGTTAATATATTTAAAGAAAAAATTGGTTGTTTTAATAGTGTGCAATGAAAGTTGTGCATTAGCCCTTTAATTAAAGCCACTTGGCTTATGTATTGTTCGTATAGTAGATGTAGCTTCAAAAGCTGTTGCCTATTGCTAACAAGTAACAACACTTTTTTCTGTGTATTTGAAAAAAAAAAAGACCACACGCCCACTTATTACTCGTTACATATTGAAAATGATAAACGTGAATGTATGCATCTAAGGACAAATGAGTCTTTTTTTGTCGAACGTAGCATAAAATGAACACGCGATTTGAGTGACATTAGATATCGGATTTAGCAATACATGTGTAACATTTATATTAGGGATACATGATGTATCAAGACAATTAACTGTGATTATAAGCGTGGTGTGTACTGTGTAGCATGCAATTACTACATAACTAAACTTAGGTCACTACACGTATACAATAAAGTCCAGACAGTTATATATCAAATCAAAGCTTTGATTACAAGGATTAGTTTCTACTTTCAAAGAAATTTGTATTGGCTTTCTTAAACTTAACATCAAATTAACGCTTTCACTAGGAAAAAAAATGAATAATTATCAAAGCATCATAATAAATATGTACTCTATATATATAAGCAGAAAAATGTGCAAAATATTCTATAATTAAACGGTTGAGTTTGCCAATGTAGAATTGAAGTCATGTTATGCAAGTTTAGTTACACACAAGTGAAACTACTGAGTAAAATGACATAACTTTTTATTACGTTTTTTCTTAACATGAACGTAATAATTAGTTAAGTGAATTGTAGTATCTTGATTTTTATTTTTCATAATGTCATATTTTATAAATTTAAACTGAGATTCCTAATTATGCTGGATGTGCTACCATATTTGACATGTTCGACTCTCTAATTTGTCCTGATTCATCTTTGTTGAAATAAAAAGCAATTTAGATTAAGATATTTCACACATAAGTCCCAAGTTAAATTATATTTTCTTGTATTTTTTCTTCTTTCTACCAATTAACTTAATCTTAAGAATTTGGAATGAGTGTAAGTGTGAAATTATTTGTCATGAATACGAACAAATTTTTAGTCATTGTTCATCTATAAATAGAAAATGGAATTTAAATATGCCAACAATATATAACATGTAATAAATTATCAACATTCTTTGTCCCTAGCTAGCTACCACTATAATGCTTCAAACAGCACCATTTAATTACTTTTGTTTGGAATATAATATAACATTATATGATATAGGTATATTTTGGTGCTTAATTTTTATGGCTCAATTGAACGGTTCCAAAGAAAATGGAATAGTCTTTAAATTAAAAAAAAAATCGTGTCAGTATATAATAACCACCATTAACTACTAAATGGGAGCACTAACCCATTTTTTCTGGTAGCTAGGTTGACTCAAAAGAAGACGAATGTATTACTACTTTTGTAAATGTTGTTATTAAGTAAAATGTTTGATTATATCATAATGGAATTTGATTTGACATTGCCAGCGCTTTGTATCATGGATCGAAATCATATAAGAAAAATAAATTGGAGTTGACTAAAGGTCGTCAATTGATGAATAATTTGATTATATACAAATCCTTTTTGAACTCGATGTCTTACTATCATTTCAGTTTTTCACTTTGAATTTTTTCTTGAAAATGAGTCTTTACTTTTAACTTGATGAATAATTTGCTCGTTGTTAATTGTTGTATGACAAGGTTTTATTTGTTTAGTGTCATGTAGCTAGAATGTAGTTATACGTCTTGGCATAAAATCATGATACTAAATTATTCATGACACATTCAAATTGACTAATAATATATTTGGCATAAAATCATATGATCAAATTATTATAATACATTTTATAAAAAAAAGTTAATATGTCTATCAAAAAAAATTAATATAATACAAGATACATCCAACCGTTTTTTTTGTTATTGGTATCTTTTTTGTTTTCACCACGAGGTTCCTGGACAGGTCCCAACTGTGGGCGGCACCTTTAAGCCATGTCCACATTCAGACTAATCCTCGATCGTCAATTTGCAGGTGTCTCAAAAGGCAGGATGGCTGGCCCCAAGATTTAAGGTTGCTCCATACATCCAACCGATTTTTCTGTTATTGTGTATCGTGTATTAGTTTTTAAATACAAGTCAAAGTAAGTGTGGATTGAATAATTAAGCTATAGGCCAAATCATTACCATAATTACGAACTTTTTCTATTAACATGCCCTTTATCGATATATCATAATAAAATTTGTTATTTTCATTTATATGAATAACTGATATGTTGTAGATTTTATATCTCACTTAGCTATTTCTCTCTTCTACTCGTAAGCTAATATTAAAATATTAAATTTAAAGAATGTAAGAAGATATACAAAGGACCGAAGGAGAACAGTAGATTTTATTCAATTGAGTGGTAGTTGGGTTAATTATTGTTAAATTTTAGGTCAACAATACAATCAAGTGCATAATTCATGCCTCAATAAGTTGTTGATAAGTAGTTGATTTAGTCAACATGACAAAGAAACGTGATTGATCATAATGGATAGAAAAAAAGTGATTTATCTTTTCACTTTGAAAGATTTTTCAAATCTTCATAAAGCTATCTTTTTCAACGAAATAATTAGATATTCAACCCATAACCCTATAGGTTGATGGTCTTTTTTTAGCTTATATCGATCAAAAGTCAAGTAACGAGTAGCAGATATTATCCTTCATGTATGCAATTGAGAACCCTAAAAGGGCAACAATCAAATAAACGGAAATTTGGTGGACTTAGAGTTGAGTGTTTTCATCAAAAAGTAATATTCGAGCACCATTAACTTAAAATATAAAAATTGTCCAAATAATTTTTCTTTTTTGAAGTAGAAGCAAGGCATGAATTGTCCCACATCCCATTTATTTCATGAAAAGGCATAAACAATAACTAATTAAAACATAAAAAATAGGCATCTAAACTCTAAAGCATATATTTACAAAAAAGTGTATATTGGCATCTAAAATTTTTATTGTTGTTTGATCGAATTCTTCAAATCAATTCTAAATCATCTGCGTGCAATGTTGTAAGTTAATCGAGTCTATGCGATATTTATATTTCATGTCACATTCTATACTGTATTGAAATAGAAACTTTGTACCTAAATTTTATTTCTATAAAACGAATCATATTATACAATTACAGTAACCAGTCGTATAAATTTCAAAATTCAAAGCAATACAGAGTTTCTGAGTTTAACACACAATTACTCCACCTCTAATGTTAAAAAATACAGAAAATTAGTTACAAAGTATGACAAGCTGAAAAAGAATGGATGAAATTCAAAATGAATGACCATAGAATCTTCGGTTAAAAGGAGGAAATAAATAAGCAACCATAACAACCAGATTTAAAACTAACATCACATTCTAGTACCACCAAACAAGCTTATATAATCTTATCTGCTAAAATTTTTAAATTTAGACAATTAAAGTATTTGTTAGTCATATATTAAAAGCCATGTACTCCAACTAGTCAAAATAGAACACTGAATGGTAACAAATTATTTCCTAGAAAAAAGATCTTCATTATCAGAATAGTCTCAATCCGAACACAAACCACTCAATTCGAAGATAATAAAATTGGATTAGGCACTATTAAACTTCAAAATTGCCATCCAAAAATGGAGACCAAGTTGTTCACCAAACAACCACTCATTTGAAATTCCCCTTCCCTTTCAATCTCTCCCAAATCACACAATTTCAATTCAAACACAATTTGTGCAATTTTTTTCAACTAAATCCAATCATTATCAACATTCATCTTGATTTCGGTAAATAACATCAACTCCCCTTAATTACATACGTTCTGATCTAAAACCACCCATAATACACCCAAATTTTCGCTAATTAATCACAAATCTTCACATTCCTTGCAGTCTAACCCCTAATTAACAACTAATTCCTGTAATTAACATTTAATCAACAACTAATTAAAACAATTAACAACTAAGGAAGGAACCTATTAGCAACATCTTTTCGCTCTTTTATTCTTGTTTCGCTTTCACTCCCT
>CAOJBJ011018109.1:0-10449 GCA_948291685.1 Euphorbia celastroides | reverse complement strand
CAAATAAAATACAACATACCTCCCAGCTAGTTGAGGGGGAACTAGCTTGCCACCACCAGTATCTATAACAGCTTTTGTATGAGGCAGTGACCCTTTCGGTACCTTGCCACGTCGTAAAGCAGAAGGCAATTCATTGGAGTCTCTTTTGCGTGATGCACTCTCAGCCATAGCTGCTGCAACTCGAGAAGTATGATCAGTTCCAGTAAACAACGAAGCAGTCGGTGAATTCAACAGTAGAGAAGCATCAGGAAGCTTCAAAGAGGAAGTTACTGGAGAATTTGAAGCATTTTCAAGCTTTTGACTTGTGTCTTTCCCAGATTTCCTACACATTGCACCATAAAATGAAAACGTGAAGCAAACAAATCACAAAAAGCTTCGAACCCTAGAGCCTTTCAGAGTAGCGTAAAGCAAACAACTTGAGTATAGTGTAGTTCATTAGGTGGGAAAAACTAAAAGAGATTGCAATTACAGAAACAATTTGAATAAATAAGCAAAAGACAATTACATATTGGGATTAGGGTTTGAAGAAGACGGCAAAGGTCCTTGCTTTGGAATTTGTACTTCGTTATGGGATTTATCTTGTTTTCTATTAACTCTATCCTCAGGCAAGTCGTCGTCCGATGAAGAGGCGTAATCTACCAGGGACATCTCTCTGTCTCGAGTAAGCCGACGTCTCCGATACGCTTTCTTTCTTCTTTCTTCGTCGCTATTTCAGCTACCAAACGCCTTCAACCGCCATTTGAATATCTTTTCTCAGTAAAGATACCCCCAAAACGGTGTCGTATTAAGACTGAGGGCAAACCCAATAGCTGAAAACCATTTTACATCAAAATTGAATATTCATTACTAGCAAGTTCCGGGCTTTCAATTGCAATGGCTTCACTGTCGCACGATCATGACGAGCGATTCTCAAACCAATCGGAAGCAGATTTGGCGGCAATGGAAGGGAAGGAAGAGCAGGTAATGAGTGAAGTTCACCTTGGTTGCCCACTAGACTCCTCTCGCCCTCACATTTCCCATTTCACCATCTCCGTCCCACCTGGTAATCAACTGTTCTTGTGTAAGAATTAATGTTCTTTTGTTAAAGTAATCGTTTCCGCTGAAAAGCAGTTTTTTTAATATTTTCATTCTAGATGTTGATCGTGGCAGATGCGAGGGTTTATTTAAAGATGGCGAAGCTCGTGGGCAACAAATGATGTTCGTGGACGAAGACGGGGATCTTGAACTAACTAGACGCTCGGGTAAGTAATCATTCTATTATTAGACCTTTGCTATATCTTAATTATCATTTTCTATGCTTTTAGGCCTTTGCTTGCTGAACTCGTTGTTTGGTTATTTATTGTTTATCCCTTTGCATGAATCATGTTGGCTGTAGCAAGGTATTGTTTCCTTGGTTTAATAAAAGATTCAAGAATTGAAAGTTCAAATCAAATTCAACGTCCAATATATATAGATATTAATAATTGCATTGTAAATGCTTTAGCTCTTTGCTGGTGATGTATTTTTCTTCTTGTTTGTACATTTAGAAAGATTAGCTTAGTTTGTGCAGGCAGAATCATGAACTCAATACAATTATCTGTGATTGTCTGCAGCTTGGAGTACCCTCTGAAACTATCATTACTGTGAAGAACAATAGCATTTTCTTTCTTAGTTATGCACATCGACTCCTGATTGAATCTCAATCTGTCCTTTTATTGGCAGATTATTCAGCTTGTTCCTTCAACATAATTATACAACATAATATCACATCACCTCTTGCAAGAGTTGGCTTGCAGGTGATAAGTTCTCTTTTATTTTTCCTTTTTTTTTGCCTCTTTTTGCTTGCTGGATGATATCTGACCTCTTTTATTCTGTCAGGTTTGGAAGGCTGAACTGGTTTTATCTGATTTTGTGTTGCATAAGATGTTCTCTTCGTCCGAATTTGATGGGATTACTGCAATAGAACTTGGTGCTGGAACTGGTAGGTTGGTTCTGTGTACTTATTGTGTAGTGGTGGTGAAATCATTACTTTTTATATTGTGTTAGTGCAATACAACAAGTGATGATTTTCTGTGATGAATTTACTCAGTTTTTCCATTGAAGTTCTTTGATAGTTGTGCTGTCAGGATTACATTCATAACTAAGAACCGGTAGATATTCACTTTTTAGCTTTAGCACTGTTGAAGTTTTCAAAGAGATTCGTAAGAACGAATTCAGGTGACAGGCCCTTACATTTGCTTCTACTTTTTCAGGACTAGCTGGCATGTTGCTTGCACATGTTGCGAAGACAGTTTTCTTAACAGGTATACCATGATATGTTAATTAAGGCTCTTCAACTCATGAGTAGAGGTACTTATCTAAACTGATCGAGTGAATAAGTATACTTGAATTAGTGTAAATATCCATGCTTATCACTGAACTGAATTTCATGTAAAAGAAGTTGGAAAGAACAAAGACTGAACCTTCTTTATCATCTTTTTGGTGCTCGATTGTTTGAGAATGACATTGGTTTTGAACCTCACTTTTCTAATTTTTTGCATTGTTCATCTCATCCATCGGAGGATTCACATCTCGATCAGTCATTTGAAGCTTGTAATAATAATAAATAAGTTACCAAATCTAATTGAAGTGACTCTTACTCCATTAGTTTATTGCTTTATTTCGAATCTGACAGTTGCATCATTTTTTGCCCATCACTCTTCATTCGCTCACCAAACGAATTAGCTTTTGACCATTTTCTCAGGAAACCTAATGAAATATAATTATGGTGATGAAATTCTTGGAGCATATTTCTCAGATATGTGATCTGTAATTCTGATAGATTATGGTGATGAAATCCTTGACAACTGTGCAAGGAATGTTATCCTCAATTCTGAAGTAGTAAGCTGTCAAGGTGCAATCCATGTACGTGAACTTAACTGGATGAATTCCTGGCCTCCTGTTGTAGCCCTGGATAAATCTTGTGAAAATAAGCGGTAAGGTATTTGATCTTATTTGTCAACAAGCACTTTTTGCTCATTAGTTCATTGTGACACCCATCATCTTTTAAATTTTCTACATGAAGTAGGGGAATGTTCGATCAGTGTACCAATTGACCAGCACCAAATGGGTGTTCAGCCTCTTCAAACCTTATGATTTCTATAAAAAATGAAACAAAAGAAAAAATATGATGAGGGAAATGTTTATGAAGTTTTACATTTTTTACTAAATCATTGGATCATATATACATCTTATTGATGTTAATCTTGTTTGTAGGCTTCTATTTTTGGGTTTTGGCTTTTTTCCAGAATGTTCTTAGATGGTTAGTGATGTTTTCTTTCAACAGCAAGGAGAGAGGTTTCAATTTTTTTTTAAAGTCGAGAACCTTGCGTCTTTTAATTATTTTGTAAAACCACAAGCTCTTGCTGAAGATTACTGTCTAGTAATAAGCATGGCATTTGTAGTATTCGCTGATAGGAAGGCTTTTGATAAAGGGGAACTTATTTCAAATTCATGAAGCTGTTCATACAATTTAGGAGTAGTTTTCATACAATTTATAGCTGGCATTGTTAACCTTTCTGGTTGAGTAGAGCTATCCTTTCTCTGAGAAATTGCAATTCGAATAAAAGGATGAGAAAAAACAGCCGAAGTTGGTCAGCTCCAGTAGTTGTGGTTGGTTAGGCATTGAAAGCTATAAAGTATACGAACTCCATGTTAAAATTCTTTTATGGGACGGTCTTTTTACCAAGTGATTTTTTCATAATGTTGCATAGTTTTGTAATTCATTGTTCTTAAGTAGATAGTAGATACAATTCTTTGTCATTATGATATCCTTCATTTCTCATGCAATCGAATGTATTTCATCATCCAGATTTGATTGGAGTCTTTCAGAAGTGGAAGAAGCTCAGGGAGCTTCTGTGCTTTTTGCTGCTGATGTGATATACAGCGACGATTTGACTGATTCGCTTTTCAATATTTTAGAGAGACTGATGTCTCTAGGTACACAAAAGGTAAGCATTGTTGATAAATTACATTGACCAACAATAAATGCTGACTAGATGCCTTATTTCGGTTAGAGATGTAGTGAAAATCTAAGTTCTAAAGTTGGTTCGAAATTGACCAAAACATTATAGTTCTCTGCGAGAAGAATGCAATAATGGATCTTTGATGCTCATCTTGTTTCTTTATCTTAGATGTTTCATCTTTCTCTTTAATGCTTGTTAGATTTATGAAGTTACTTTTTAAAACCTCAAAACTCCATACTGTGCTGATGAATTTGCTTGCTCTAACTTCTATTGTCTCTCTTCAAGGACCCGATATATTAAGAACATAACCAGTTTCTTTTGGTGTTTTCAAGGTTCTATACTTGGCGCTGGAAAAGCGATACAACTTTACCCTCGATGATCTCGATGTTGTTGCAAACGGTTATTCGCATTTCTTAAGTTACCTCAAGGACGAGGAAGGTAAAATGCATAGAATTTATTTCCATCCAATTAGATTAGACTTCAACAATTGGTCAATAATAAAACAACCAATGCTGCAGATCTTAAGCTCGGGTGCACCTCTTCCTTTTCGGGCAAAAAACTTGACCTTTCGGTAGTTCCACAGTATGTGGGAGGATACGACAGAGGACATGATGTTGAACTTTGGGAGATTAAGCTTGTTGGAAAAAACCGAAACTTGGAGATACCCATCAATGAATGTTAGTTTGAATCCTTTTTTGAACGAGACTTTTATTCCCTCTTTTGTAATCTTCTAACAGTGTGGAAAGTTATGTTCAGTGTACATATGTTTGTAGTAAGGGCTCGATTTTGAGAGCTTGTCCCTCGGTTTTAGCTTCGGTTATTCCGTTGCAGTATGGGATTATTTTGTGATAGAGAAATCTACTGAAAATGCTTACAAAGTACATCATCTATATACATTATCCATGTAAGTACAAAAATTGCACAAACAGAAGACATTAATGGATTGACCACAACTAAACTTGACCACACATCTGTCTTACAAAGAAGATCATGCCATTTATTGAGGCAAACAGTGACGAATTCAGCCAATCAACCTATTTAAATAGCCCTATTATGTCACAAAAAACTACCATTAACTAAGCCAAAAATGGAAGATGAAGTAACTCTAGTAACTTTCAAGATCAGCTGCTATGGAGAAAGAGTAAAGGTAGCACTAGCAGAAAAGGGAATCAAGTATGAAGTTAAAGAAGAACATTACAGATACAAAAGCCCTTTTTTACTCCAGTAAAACCCAATTCATAAGCAAGTTCCATCTTTATCCATAACGGCAACTCAATTTGTGAATCAATGATAATTATCCAGTATATTGTTGAGGTTTGGAACATAAAGCTCCCCTCTTGCCTTCAGATCCTCACCAAAGAGCTCATGCCAGATTCTGGGCTGACTTCATTGACAAAAAGGTCTGTTCTTTTCAAATTCAAGTTCAACACTTTCTTCAATTTCCCAGTTTTTTTTATTGTTTTGGGGCTTCTGCAGATATACCCAAATGGGAAAATGCTATTGCAAACAGAAGGGGAAGTGAAGGAAACGTATAAAAGGAACTTGATTGAGAGTTTTTAGACACTGGAAAGAGAGCTTGGAGATAAGCCTTATTTTGGAGAGGAAGCTTTTGGATATGTAGATGTTGCACTTATCCCATTTTACAGCATGTTCTACTCCTTTGAAAGTTTGGTAACTTCAGTATGACGTTGGAGTGTCCTGAGATAGTGGAGTGGGCTAATAGATGCTTGGAGGAGGAGACTGTTTCCAAGTCTATTTCTGATCCTTACAAGGTGTATGAACACTATATCGAGGTGGTTAATTCCGGGATACTTAAGAAGTAGGCAGAAATTGTAGTAACCCGACTTTTGTATGAAATGAGCTTTTAAATTTGGTTTGCTTTAGATGTTGTTTAGTATGTGAAGGCAGTGATTTCTAGAGTTAGCAGCAGAAGTCTTAATAAAAGTTGCAGAGAAGTGATACAGCCGAGATTGAATTAAGCTATAAGCAGTTACAATAAGACCCGAATGTTCAGATTCAATAAAAGATAACATTTTGAGTAAAGTATCCTTGTGATTCCAGAACACCAAGAGACTTGTAGCCTTAACACAATAAAAAGTGGAAATTTTGTCTGGGAAATTGAGTAACATAAGAGGCAGGAACAATTAACATTCATTTTAATTTTCATTTGTAAGATCTGAGAGACACAAATTAAACAAAATGTAGCTGCAATCTCAATCAATATCAGAACAGTCTAGTGAAAAGAGTAGAGAAGGGAAGGTTGAATTGCTGTTGTATTAGTTGTTGGTTCAAAGAACTTAGTAGAGAAATATCCCACACCGTAAATGGAATGCAATGCCAAACTGAGGTATAAAACAAACACTGTGAGACATGGTAAATCATACCTTTCTCGGCCTTTTGGCTAAGATGAAGTGTAGTATCTATTCTTATCAGTTCAGTTTAATATCTGATATGTGGGTCATTGGCCCACACGATATTAAATTAATTTTTTAAGGGGAAAAGGCCCATAACAGTAGCTTGCTGCTGGGGTCTTCGAGTCGCCTTTGCGTTGCACTACTGCATTGGCCTGGCGCTCCCCTCCATTTCCGATAATAAATTTTTTGCTGTCAAATTTTATGTCAGCTCAGTTGCAATTTCATTCTGTCATCTGTTCCTAAAAGCTAATCATTTTTGCATATTTGTAACAATATTGTTTATTGGATGCGTAGGTTTTTCTGCTCCACTAGAATGAATCTGGTCAATTGTCTGATTTGACGAATAGTTATGTTAAGCATTAAGTAAACAAAAGCTTTAATGAAAGCAAAAAAGATTGCATTACAGTTCATTTTTGCATTAATGGAGAAAACGCCATCCGTAAAGTGATACTCTCTTTCCCTTTTCTAAGCACCATTGCGTTCAATCATGCTTATCATCTACTTTGGCCTCTGCGTTTTGCTGATCAATCCTTCATACAAGTCTGCAATTTTCAAGACAATTAGATGAAATTGGTTAAGCTGTAAATTCAGGAAGCAATCGAGAGATGGGCTGCAATCAATCCATGATAGAGAGCCAAGCAGTCTCTCTATGTAAAGATGATTTTCATTAAAGAAGCGGTTTCCAGCCGTGACACCTTGGCTGCTGCACACTGCCGACTCAATATGCTTGAAAAACACCGGCGCCGCTCTCCGTGACTTCATCATTGGAGAGTTCCCTCATCTCTCCTTTGTTGGAAATGACAGTTTTTCAACACAACATGTTTGCATACTCGTCTTCCCCTATCGAACTACCACCTCCACCGCCTCCGCCCCCTCTACCTGATTTCCAGAAGCTCGCGCCTCTGGGGACATGCGGATCATCAAACAAAAGGCGAATGTTGGGGCCACCATAATGGAAGATGATAAACCGGAGTTGGAAGACCGAAACAATGAGAAATCAGATAAGAAGCGGAGCAATGCAAATGATAGTGGAAGTAGCAGTGAAGGAGAGAGCTGCTATTTTTGCGACCAGGCGGACCAATCCCCGCCAACACAACCTGTCTTGCCGGTGAAATTTCAAGATGGGAAGAAGGTTTACAAAGCTGGTGAGTTTGATGCAGATTTTTGCTGATCTCGACCGTCATTGTGTATGCTATGAAAATCATTGGATAAATGTGAAGTGGTAGGAGAAACTACAGAATATCATAACGGTCCTACTATTCTGCTGTGTGGAGCTCTGCATAATTGGCATGTGCAGTTTTGTAGACTTATACATGGTGAGAAGCAATACATAAGGGCACTTCACAAATGGCTAAAACTGACCCTAATCCCCATCGAGAGCACTTTTCCAAATATTCAGAATCCGCCAATTTATGCACTTCTTACTGCTTGGATCAATGACTTGGACAAACTCCCTGATGAGGTAGTAGACAGCGCGATATTCAATTTTGCTGTTATGATAAATACCATTTTGCATAGTCATAATGAAGAGATAACGATGAGAGAAAAATGTGAAGAGACGCGAAAGGAGCTAGAGCAAATGAATCCTAGTTATCCTCTAAAGATTACAAAGGAACAAAGAGAGGTCAGGTGAGAGAGAAAACTTTGGATAGCCTTAAAAATAGGTTTCCTGAGCTTTTTCATGCTATGACTGACATTTCTTTAGCTTATTCCGTTATGTATGGTAGTTTGAGATCCATGGCGAAAAAGACCAATACCAGAGGTCAAAATTCATAACAAGTATATCGGCTATTCCTTGTTTTGCTACTTAGAAGCTTGTATTATAATAGTATATAGCTTTTGATTTTGTATATACATGATGCAATGCAGCGTGCCGTTGGAACGGTTTCTTCTTCGATAAATACTCTGTGATGGACTGGAGTAGTCTTTCAAATTCTTTCTGTTGCACATTTCTTTCGGTAATGGCTACTGTTTCGGTACATTTTAAGTCAAGGTAGCCGAATGAAAAACCTGTCTTATAAAGACATAACGAGTATCTCTACAACTATTGAAAGACTAGTTTCAGAACTTGTCTTCACTCTTCTTTAAAGATCGGTTTCGTTAAACCAACTAAACTGCCACAAAGAAGGATTAGACTTGGGAGTTTTAGAGGTATGTTATATTACTCCACCATTATTCAACAAAAATGAGTTTCTTTTCTTTCCCCTCTATAATTATGATTTTTGTTTTTTACATAAAAAATGTTTGAACATCGTGGTGCAGTAACTACCTTTCAGCCATGAGCAAGGCCATATTTAAATGGTAATGAGTCTCAGTTATGGCGCCAAAATTGAGTTGCACTTTTGTCCAACTTACTGAGACAAAATATATACTAACACTGTAGCCTGATGTTTTTCTGCCCATTATTTATAGAAGAAATGTTGCAGTTTGTAACATTCGGTAACTTTAGTATGAAGGTGGAGTGTCCTAAAATAGTGGAGGCAGAAATGAGGGTTTGAATACAGATTGTTTTAGATGTCGTTTAGCTCCAGTATGTAAAGGCAATGTTCTCTAGAGATAGCAGAAGACTTAATAGATGTAACAGAGACTTGATTAACACAATAAAAATGGAAATTTTGTCTGAGAAATTGTGTAGCACAAGGGGCAGGATAAGTTAACATTCATCTCTAAACCAGCTTCTGCATCTTCTTTTATAGGATTTGTTAGTCCAAACTAAAGTAATATGTAGCTTCTATCTCAGTTAATGTCAATCGACTCGTTAGAATATCAGAAAAGGGAACATTGCTGGTTCAAAATTGATCCCTACTTATTGTTTTCATTATTTGTTATTGTGCATAGGAAGTACTGGGTGGGAAATATCCCACACTGTAGACAGAAGCAGCTTGCAATGCTAAACTGAGGTATAAAACCAACACTGTCAGTTTGGACTAAGCATACCTTTCTCGGCCTTTTGGCTAAGATCAAGTGTAGTATCTGTTCTTATCAGTTTAATATCTGATATGTGGGCCATCGGTCCACACGATATTAAATTAATTTTTTAAGGGGGAGGGGCCACCTCAGCAGCTTGCTGCTGGGCCTCTCAAGTGTGTCGCCCTTTGCGTTGCACCATTGCTTGGGCTTGGCGCACCCCTCCAATTTTAGTTAAAATTTCATACAAAGACCATGGTTAGCTTGAAAATTTCTGTTATTTCATTGTTGTGGAATTGCAGATTTGATTAACATCCTTTAAGATGTGCTTTTGAAGCCTTAACTAAGATGTACTTGTTTGTCCAATACGAAAAAGGTTCGATGTTGTGGTAACTGAAACTACTGATCTACAAAGTGGATATTCTGGAACAGTACCGAGCCCAAGCTGTCTGTAAACTGGAATGAAAGTATCTAATAATGATAAGCCGAATCCTAGAAATTGCTTGTGCAGCATAGGCAGGTTATAAGAAGAAAGAAATTGGAGCTCTTTGACTTTGATACCGCGACATGTGCTGAAGATATATAATTGGCCTTGAACTTGATAGTCATTTTTCCATGTGTAATTACTAGTTGGTTGTTGGAAAATGCATAAAGTTTGAAGTTTGCGTGGCTTTTCTACTTAGACTTCAAGTTTTCTTAATAGAGCCATCTAATGTGTTAACAAAGTTTTACTCAAATTTGTTGAATTTAGCAGATCATTATTATGATGTTGGGAGTTGGCACCAAGTTAAGCCCACAAGCACAACCTCACATACATGTGTAGGAAACGTATAAGAAGAACTTGATTGAGAGTTTTCAGACACTGGAAAGAGAGCTTGGAGATAAGCCTTATTTTGGAGGGGAAGCTATTGGATATGTAGATATTGCACTTATCCAATTTCACAGCATGTTTTACTCGTTTGAAACATTCGGTAAGTTTAGTATGAAGGTGGAATGTCCTAAGATAGTGGAGTGGGCTATAGATGCTTGGAGAAGGAGACTGTTTCCAAGTCTATTTCTGATCCTGACAAGGTGTATGAACACTATTACAAGGTCATTAATTCGGGGATACTTAAAAAGTAGGCAGCAATTGTAGTAACCTTAAT
>CAOJBJ011017408.1:0-12038 GCA_948291685.1 Euphorbia celastroides | reverse complement strand
AAATTAGCAAATTCAACCGTTAGAGAAATTCAACGGCTACATTCAGAAGCTGGCCTATAAAAGGATGAAGACTTGAAGGTAAAAATTATCTAGAAAATTGCTTAAGCCGAAACTCTGTTGAAATATCTGCTTAAAGTAATTTTCGAAAAAGCTCAATCATGGGTCTGTTGAGAGAACTGACTTTCTGCTCTGAAGTGAAAATAGTTGTAATAGTTAGGTGTGAGGCTAAATCTGTTTTCATTCTGAGTAGACTGAGTGGAAAGGGTATCCATTCAGTGGGTTAGAGTTTAGGTTGTTGAGGAGGGTACTTTGCAACTGGTAAAACTCTGTAAAATCCATTC
Source organism: Euphorbia celastroides (assembly GCA_948291685.1). Lineage (NCBI taxonomy): Eukaryota > Viridiplantae > Streptophyta > Magnoliopsida > Malpighiales > Euphorbiaceae > Euphorbia > Euphorbia celastroides. Next base: position 11,697 of record CAOJBJ011017408.1, on the reverse strand, counting down.
TGTGAGTGTGAGTTTAGGTTGCAGATGAGGAACTTTGTAGCTGGTACAACTCAAGAGTTTAGGTTGTTGAGGAAGGTACTCTGTAAATGGTATAACTCTGTAAGAAGGCTTCTCCGCCGACAAGGAGTCACTTAGTGGATTTAATCTTAGAGAGGGTATCCGGCGACTGGATTTAGGCACAGGTTGCTGAACCAGGATAAAATCGCTGAGTGAAGATTTTCTTTTCCTTAAACTTTTTACTCTATCGTTTATTTTTTATTATTCCATCAGCGCGCTCACTAAGTAAACTCTCAACGTGTACAACCTCGCTAACTGACCAGTCATCAACACAAGTGTTGTCTCAGCGGAACCACTATTCTGCTAACTAAAATCAGGGTACTTTAAATTGAGCTTTTAAATTAATTTTAAATCGCAAAAGTCATTCACCTGCCCCCTCTAACACGTGTAAACTAGCCATACGGGACCTACAGTGTCTTCTGTGATCTCCTTTTCAATTCTTGCATCTCCTTCCTCTCCCCGGATTCCATTGACAGAGCAGATATATGTAATCAAGTTCCCATAGGCATACATGTTGTGCTTCATGTAGTTGATGATGAGAACAGGGAAATTAACTTGCCTGCTTTCACAGAGGCACTGTACTAGACAATGATGGTAGCTGGGGGTTGTTTTCCAGGATCCTCTCTTTGGTAGGATCATGTGTGAGCTAGATAATGTATCTTCCTTGGGTATTCTGGCCACTTTGTAGAATACTTATCGCCAAAGTGTCTTTTCGGAACCCACATTTTTTTTGTCATACTTGATCTTTCTTTCATCTCCTTTTCTTCTCAGCAGTAATCCGACATTCTCCATCTTTAGATGATCCAAAACCACTCTGGATCAATGATAATTTCCCTGCCATTGACCTGAGACCTTATCACATCCAGGGCTCTATGGTGCATCATGTTGTGGTAGAATTAGATGACTTGTTTTGGATATGTATACTGCCACAGCTTTAGAAACTTCTCAATCTTCTGTGCTTCGATCATCTCTTTGAATGGAGATGTTTCAAATACATACCCATCTGCAAGATATTCCGAAGGAATTACATCCTTCACCTCCCTATATTATGTGCTACTAAAATCCTTCATTTTGTACTTCTCCTGCTTCTTTGATTAATCTGATGAAATTCTTGGGGTTTTGGTTTTGGCCATTTGAGTGAGTTTATGAAATTAGGGTTTGATGAGGTTGGATTTTTGCAGTGTAATAGTGATGTTAATCGCGCGAGGAGAGATGGAACTTTGGGGGTTTTATAGGCTGAGAGAGTTGAGGGTAGGATGGTAATCCGGATCCGTTAAAGATCATGAAACTGCTTATGTGGCATACACGGGGTTACTAAATTTGGAAATGGTTGTTACATGATTGATAAGTTGAACGGTTTCTACTTTTACCGCCTCATTGATTACCGCCAATAGATGATCAGTTTAATTTTTGAAAATTTAAATTGTCTGCAACAACCTGCACATTTTTATGCCACTCACCGCTTTTCTCTCTCCTTTGTTAGGTGACGTGTCTGATTACAGATCCGATCCAAGTCATTGTTAACTTGGAAGTTTTTCATCACTTCTTTTTCTTTTTCGGAGCAGCTTCAAATTGGATTAGTCATCCCAATTGCCTTTCTTAGCTTTACAAACCGATCTTTACTTAGTGGTTTAGTAAAGATATCATCCTTTTGGTCAATAGTAGGAATATAGACAAGTTCAACATCCTTTTTGTTGACATGATCTCGAATGAAGTGATGTCTTATACTCACATGCTTCATTTTGCTATGGAAAGCAGGATTCTTTGAGACAATGATTGCACTTTTGTTATCACACATCACTTGTACACATCCAAACTTGACTCAATAATCTTCAAGTTGCTCCTTTATCCACAAGAGTTGAGCTACACAGCTTCTCGCAGCCATGTATTCTGCTTCTGTTATAGAAAGAGAAACTAAAGTTTGCTTCTTGCTGTACTAAGAGATTAAGCAATCTCCTAGGAAATGACATCCTCCGGAGGTGCTTTTTCTTTCAAGAGAATCTCTTCCATAGTCAGCATCTGTGAATCCTCTCAATGTGAAATCACCATTACTAGGATACCATAATCCTACATCTGGAGTTCCAATGAGATATCTCAAAATTCTCTTAGTGGCTTTGATATGTAATTCCTTGGGACATGATTGGAATCTTGCACAGTGACAGACTGAGTAGTGAATGTCCGGTCTGCTAGCAGTGAGATATAATAGTGATCCAATCATTCCTCTATACAGCTTCTAATAAACTTCCTTTTCTTCCGGATCTTTTGAGAGAGATGTATCCAGACTCATGGGAGTTGATATTGCCTTGCACTGGTGCATATCAAACTTCTTGAGTAGTTCTTTTATATACTTTGCTTAGCTGAAGAAGATTTCATCTGAGGTTTGCTTGATCTGAAGTCTAAGGAAGAAATTTAATTATCCCATCATTGACATCTTGAATTCTTCCTTCATTTAAGAGTTGAACTGTTTGCAAAGACCTTCATCAGTTGCACCAAATATTATGTCATCCACATAGATTTGCACCAGAATGAAATCATTCTTCTTTCTCTTGATGAAAAGAGTTGTGTCTGCTTTTCCTCTGATGTATCCTTTTCATATGAGAAAGGATGTCAATCTTTCATACCATGCTCTAGGAGCCTTTTCAGTCCATATAGAGCTTTCTTCGGCTTGTAGACATGATCCAGATGCTTTGGATCTTCAAATTCAGGCGGTTGCTTCACATAGACTTCTTCTTGAATTACACCATTCAGGAAAGCACTCTTCACATCCATTTGATAGAGACTGAATCCAGTGTAGGAAGCAAATGCAAAAAGAATCTGGATTGACTCCAATCTAGCAACAGGGGCAAAGGTTTCTTCATAAGCAATACCTTCTTGCTGATTATATCCTTGAGCCACCAATCTTGCTTTGTTCCTCACAACATTTCCAGATTCATCAAGCTTGTTCCGGAATACCCATTTGGTTCCAATGATGGACTTTCTTTTAGGTAAAGGAACCAGATCCCAAACTTCATTTCTGGTGAATTGGTCAAGCTCTTATTGCATTGCCATCATCCAGCTTTCATCTCCTTCCGCATCTTGAAATTTATTAGGCTCAATGAGAGAGACAAACGCTGCATGACTCGTCATTTTATTTAGATGCCTCCGGGTTCTCACTAGATTTGTGAGATTACTGATGACATCTTTGATTGGGTGATTTCTTCTGATTCTGCTTTCCCTTGGAAGATTGTGTTGAGGTTGCTGAGGTAGTTCTAGTCTTCTTTCAGCTTCTGTATCATCCACTCCATCTTCAAAGTTAATTTCTTCTCTTTGTTCAGGTTCCAGAGGGACATCTCCTTGTTGAGTTTCAATAGGAACAATACTTAGCTCTTCATTTGATTGTTGTTTATCTACTTAAGCTTCTTCTTCCATGTTTTGGAGAAGTTCTTCATCATTATCAGCTATCCTGGTGCTGGTTAGCTTTTCTTGCAGATTTGAGATTTCTCCTTCTTTTCCTGAAAGGTTAGTCTCATCGAAATCTACATGTATTGACTCAACAACAGTTTCATTTCTTTTGTTATAGACCCTGTAGGCCTTACTATGTGTTGAGTAACCCAGGAATATAGCTTCATCAAATTTAGGATCAAATTTTCCTAGATGCTCTCTATCATTCAGGATGTAACATTTACACCCGAATGCCCTAAAGTATCCAATTTTAGGCTTCCTACCTTTCCATAGTTCAGATGGTGTTTTATTCATGTATTTCCTAATGAGTTCTCTATTCAGAATATAGCATGCTGTATTGACTGCTTCACCCCAAAAGTATTTGGGCAGTCTAGAATCACTCAACATAGTTCGAGCCATCTCAACTATGATTTTGTTCTTCCTTTCCACTACACCATTTTGTTGTGGTGTGTGAGGAGTAGAGAAATTGTGATCAATGCCTTTTGAATCACAAAACTTAGAGAATTCTTGATTCTCAAACTCTCTTCCATGATCACTCCGGATGCGTGCTATGCATGTGCCCTGTTCTATTTGCAGTTTTGTAAATAACCTTAAGAAGGCATCAAAAGCAGCATCCTTGCTTGCTAGCAAAGCTACCCAAGTATACCTAGAATAGTCATCAACTATCACCATTGCAAATCTACTTTTTCCCAAGCTCATTGGCTGAACCGGTCCAAAGAGATCCATATGCAATAATTCAAGGATTATCCTAGTAGCTATGTCAGTTATGGAAGGAAAGCTTTTTCTAGTTTGTTTACCTAGTTGACATGCACTACAAAGATGATCCTTATCAAAAGCAACCTTAGGTAAACCCTCAACTAGATTTTTGTTGGCTAATTTGGATAGGAGATTCATGCTAACATGTCCCGACCTCCTGTGCCATAACCATGATTCATCTTCTTTAGACACCAAACATATATTATCATTTTTCTTTTTGATGTTCAGAATGTAAACATTGTTAGTTCTAGTTGCATACAGAATAGTTTCATTGGACTTACTATTAATGATTGAACAACCATTATTATCAAACACTACTTTCCTGTCGTTGTCACATAGTTGAGCAACACTGAGTAGGTTGAAATTCATTCCTTTCACCAGAGACACATCTTCAATGTTAATCTCAGATTCAATTGTTCCATGTCCAATGATCCGGCCCTTTTCACTGTCTCCAAACCTCACTTTGCCTCCCTTCTTCTGGGTTAAGGTGATAAAGGCCTTCTCACACCTGTCATATGCCTTGAGCATCCACTATTAATATACCAGATGTTGTGATCTTCTGTGGATCTCAGGCAGACCTGCAAAACAGATCAAGTGGTTTGGGTACCCAATGAGCTTTAGGTCCTCTCGGGTTAACTACCACACTATGCCAATCATAATCATTATCATAACCATTTTTATATCTATACATAATAGTAGTATGATTGGTCATTCCACAAAACCTACACCCTTCATAGGGTTCTTCATGCATCTGCTTTTTCTGAGCTTTTTGATGATTTAATGTACTTCCGGATTTTCTTGTTAGCTCCCTTCTTTGCAGTTTGTTGTAGTGATTTGGCACCATCATTCTCTTTCCTCTTTTGCTGAGGAACTTCTTCCGTCATCACTCCTTTTCCTTTCTCTTGATAAGTGAATTTTCTTTGCAGTGGTTGTTGTGATGCCCTTCCGGATGGATGATCAGCATGAAACTGATTATTCTTTTTCCATGATCCACCTTGAGCTTGAGGTTGTCTTGTCTTCTTCTTCTGAGGTCCATAACTATGTTGGAATCCTCTTCCTAGATCTTTGTCTTGTCTTCTTCTTCTGATCCACCTTGAATTTTCTATCGCTTCTTGATCTTTGTCCATTTTAAGGATTTTCTTTCTAAGGTCCTTGATGGACTTAGAATTCTTCTCCAAATTGTTCATGACCACAGAAACAGATTTGACAATGCCAGTAATAGAAATAGATTGAGAAGAAGAGTTTACCTCAGATTCATCCTGAGTTGATGTTGAAATCTTGTATGTTCTTTGGAGCGATGAGGCTTATCCTCTCCGCATCCATAGCTAAAAAACTTTTTCTCCGGATCTTTGTTTTCCTCTAACTCTTTTCAGGGCTTTTCTTTCTTGGAACTACTTATGAATCCTTTTGGGAAATTTCCTATACTTGGATCCATCCTTCCTTAGAAATCTGCTGAACTTCTTCACAATGGCAGCCATTCTTCTTTACCGCCTTCAGAGTCAGATATGGACTCCTCAACTCTTAGGACAAGAGACTTCTTCTTTTCTTTTGTCTTCTTCTCCAGGCTGTATCTTTCCAGGGATAGTTCTTGAGTTAGAATATTCCTAATAAGCTCATCATAAGTATAGACTCTGAGATCATGGGCTTCTTCTATGGCAGTTTTCTTGTTATCCATTCCTTGGTGAGACTCCGGAGGATCTTCTTTACTCTTTCATCCATAGTGTACAACCTTCCAAGCCTTTTTAGCTCATTTATCAGATTTGTGTATCTGGAGTTCATATCACTGATAGACTCCTTTGGCAGTATTCTTAAGGTTTCCACTTTCTCCACCAAGAGATCGATCTTGGCATCTTTAACCTTGTCGGTGCCCTCATAAGTCAGTTCCAGCTTTTCCCACATCTCCTTTACTGTCTCACAACCAGCAACTCGATTGGACTCTACAATGCTCAAACCACAATTTAACATTGTGATAGCATAAGCATTTTCCTTGGTGCACTTGAAATCATTTTCATCACACTGAGAAGTAAGCTTTGGTAGGCCCTGTTCATCTATTCCTTTTGTCATAGGAACATACAGAACTTCTTTAATGGCCAGCTAGGCATACATGCTTTGAGCCTAGATGAAATCCTTCATATGAGTTTTCCAGAAGGAGTAGTCCTCTCCTGTGAAAAGAGGTGGTCAGGTAATGGACATACCCTCTGGAAGAGTGTGTTGGATGTGATGAGCCATCTTCTTAAACCATGGATTTAATGGATCTTCAGCTTGAGATTGTTAGATCTCCTTTTTTAGCACCTGCTCTGATACCACTTGTTGGTCCCTTTAAACTGATCAACTCGGGTCAGAGGGGGGTGAATGACCCTTTTTTCGTGGAAACTGTGTAGAATTTGAAATTACTAAGGATTCGGACTCTGGAAAGATTTCGGATTGTGACAGATTATGAGCAAATGAAATTTAAATTCAATATAGAGATTTATCCTGGTTCGGCATTGCCTACTCCAGTCCCCAGAACTCCTGTTGGGCTTTAATCCACTATATGATTTCTTTTAAGGGCAGAAATCAAGCTTTTTACAACTTCTCAATTTAATGTCCTACTTAGTATATCCCGTTAGACTCAATTTAATGCCCGTTTGAATTTGGGATTCGTGCACCACTGAAGAATTATAGGATTTCAAACATCTCCCTATGTCTGAAGATCATCCTAGTGGCCTTTGATTTGGCGGTGGACTTCATGCACTCCGGTATTGGCTGGTTGGTGACTTTATGTCACTTTCACAAAGTTGTTTTTGTCCTTTAGTGCTTTTCTCTTCATTAAATGCCGACATTAGGTGGGAGAGCATTAAATGCACCTTGGAAACCAGTTTGAATCTTCTTTAACACACTTGGTCGATTTCAACTTGTTTGAGATCGGATCCTCTTCTGTCCACGTGCATTCCGGATCTTTTCCTTTGAGCTGTGTTCCGGAACTTTCCAAGTCTGGACTTCTTCTTTAATGTGTCTTGAGGATTTTGTTTATCTTCAAACTTCCCTGAAATGGGTCGGATCTTCTGACTTGATGAGCCACTTCCAACAGTCGCAAACACGAGCTATCAAATGGTAGATAGCCTTTACGTGTATCCACACGAGGTTTACAAATAGAAACCTACAAAAAAGTGAAACTCTCCAAACTCGGGGTTAAGTTCTATCCAACCCCAAGCTCAGAACCAAAAATTTTAACTAAAATGATTAATTTAATTAAAGATCAACCGATATCTAAAGCTCAAAAATCAATCTTAATTTGCAGACCTACTTATACCCAAACCTTGGATTGAATTTAATCCAAAGGGAGGGGTTAAGAGCCTTTTATAGGGAGACTGAATGAGGTTTTGAAGCCAAACTTTCGATGTGGGATATCTATACCGGGGGAAAATACCTGACCTGCTATTTTCCCCATAAGCATGCCCCTAGGAAAAAATAGCCTGCATGCCTATTTTTGTTTCGGGAGTGAGGTGGACCCCTAGGGGGAAAATATCCGACCAACTATTTTCCTCCAAAGGTATCCCAAAACCTCCTTTGGGCCTCCTGAATCGAAATCGAGCCAATTCAGACCTTTTCTAGCATTAGTCTCGACTCAACACTAAGTTGTTTCATGTCCAATCATTCTAAGCCCTAACCATAAAGTTCCATTTCAGTTTAGACCCAATTTTAAAGTTTTTTACACTATTAATCTCTCCTGTTATGTGTGTGACCCATAGGACCTCGGACAACAAGTCACTAAAGATACTTGCCTCGGACACCACAAATGCACAAGATGACTAGCCTCTCAAATCAAAGGATAATCGCACAACTACTGTAATGAGATGATCATTGACACGAGATATTGATCCGTATGATATCTCATTGTGGGTCTACAATATACATTCGTTGTATATCCATGTGCTCACTTCAGGATCCAATCTTTAGCCTATTGAGAACATCTACTAAAGAAGCGCATCCACATGCTGATATGTCTACTTCACCAATGTCTAGTCTTGATGAAACTATAATTAGGGATATTTAGGCATATTCATAATTACACATAGAAAAAAAACTCAATAATAATAGTTCCACTATAATTTCTCTTCTATGTTATTAATTATGTCATGGACTTTGTTAATCAATTAACAAGATATAACGCATCACATATAAATTAACTTTGAATAATAAAGAAGTGTCTTTTATGCATAATAAACATGTTTATATATTTTACAAACTAATGAACTACCTTAATTGCTTTAGGGTATACATTATATTTAGCACCAAATGCATTACAATTCCTCTAAACATCTCCATTTTGGTCATTCAGCATCCTAAACTTCAAAAGGTGACAAATAACCATCTAAACTCTATTTTTTTTTACATCAGACCTATAAATTTCTGAAAGTACTGTTTTTTGACCTTTATACGCTAACATGGATAGGTATGTGTAGTGCACAACTTTCAAGGCATGTGAGAAGCTAAAGAATTATTGAATAAAGAAAAGAAAATTGTAACGATACAAAATTAATTCCTTAAATCTTTATCGTCCCCGATAGAAATCCAAAGCCTTAGGGTTGAAGTCGCTCAAATCAAGCTCAAAATACATGTACATAGACTCTAAGATGTTTAGTTTACAATGGTGAAGTCAGATTTGCGACTAGATTTACAAATTTATTCAGGCCTCATGAACAGCCCCATAGGTCCAGATTACCCTACTGCTTAAAAAAATCATGAGAAATTCTATACATATCCAAAAATTATGAATTTTATGTCAATTCGAAGGTCATTGAGTCTGTTTTAATTTAAAATTAACTAAAAAGTCAATTGAAAACAAAAAGCAAGTCAAAACATGTCAATATCGAATATGGCAGAAACATATTCATATTCAAGCTTGTTTACAACTAATTTGCCTTAGTTCATGTTTTAATCAAGTTTTAATCATACAAACAACAAACAGATCGAGGCATATCACATTTACAATATGTTAAATGAAAAACATTGTGATTTTACGATTGAAGCCTTGGGTTTATCTCGAATTGAGCTTGGTTGGTTGATTCCTCGAAGTTTGATGCTTGGATCTTGAATCGCCTTGAATTAATCCTCGAACCGAACATGAAAGAGCTGCACAAAAATGATATTTGACTAGTGGGGGAATCCAAAACCGATCTAGGATCGCTCCTGGTGAAGAAAACCGAGAGATTTCCTTCGGAAAAGAAAGAATAATTAAGAAAGGAGATTTGAGAGTGTTTGCTAATGATTTCTCAACTCAGATTTGAATTCTTATGTTTTTTGTAAAATGAAGCCTAGAGCCTCTATTTATAGGCCTAAATCGGCTGGAATGTCGTGCAAGCAATGGAGAGGGTTTTTGGAGTCGAAAAAGGACTCAAAAACCTTATTTCCCGCGGATTCTACGCCTAGTCCCTTGGGAGGTTATAAATTGGCCCGTCTTCGGGCCAAACGGGCCACGAATCGATCTAGGAGGGCCTTGAACTTATTGTAAGATGAAAATGGGTAATTTTAGGAAATTTTGGAGGTTTTTGGGTGAAGGATAAGTTCACTTTTAGTCCTTTTTCGACTCAGCGGCTTATCGGTGATTTTCGATTTTTTGTGATCAACTTTTGATTTGTCTTCCAACTTGGCTCAAAATGATTCTAAAGATGTCGATACATAGTATCGGTTCATCATCGACTCCGGGTAAAATTTTGATGCTCGCACAGGGAAAAGAAAACAAAGAAGCGAGAAAATGTCTAAGGAAAAAGCACTTACTTGAGTTTTGAAGATTAAGTAAACCGCTAGACAAGCTTTGAAAGTTAAGACTAGACCTGTTCAATGGGCCGGGTTGGGTCAAGTTCGGTTGGGCCAACACGGGCCGCGTGTATAAAAGCCTTGCCCAACCCAACCCAACCCATACAAATGATATTCGGGCTTGGGTGGGGTCGGGTTCGGGTTTGAAACTTTAATCTCAAATCCAACCCAAGCCGCCATAATTAATTTCTAAATATTTTTTTAAAAATTATTAAAATATCAAAAATCAAATTAAAATATTAGGGATATTTCAAAAACCTACCATGAGGTTTCAAGTTTTCTCAAAAACACCCTTGAAGTTTCAAACTCATCAAAAACACCACTGATGTTTCAGTCCGTTATCAAAAGAAAGATTTTCCATCCAATAGCAGTTAAATGCTAACGTGGACAAGGGTACTTTTGACTTATCCCCATACTTTTACCCATTTACCCATATTCTCAAAACCCTAACCCAAATACCCAACCCAACCCTAACCCATATGAAACCCTAAGCCCAGTCTCCCTTACTGCCGGCGCTGGCGCCGTCACCAGAAAAGCGCGATTCCGGCATCGACACCAAAGTTCACCCCCCTCTCTCTCTCATCCCTCTTCCCGTCGGCTCCTCCACTTCCCCCTTCCCAGAACACTGAGAAATTGCGATACCCTGCCGGTAAATAGCTGCAATCATCAAAACTCACCGGAAAAACCCCCCTCAACTGAGATCGACGCCTCAATCTCACCGTTCACTGACAAAAACTCCCAAAACTAAAATTGAAGCCTCAGATCGGGACCCAAAACCCACCGCTCCTCCTCCGGCGTACCTTTTCTCTCTCTCCCTTTTCTCTTTGCTATTCGTTTCAGATCGGGATTTGTTCGTTGTCGCTTGGAACTGTCACCGAAAAAAAAACAAAAAAAAAAGATCTGGCGTTTCAGTTGAGGGTAGAATCACACTTTGTTACTGCTAAATCAACGGGTTTTTTACCAGCAATGAGGCTTCGAATCGACGGCGGAATTGTCGAATATAGTTTTGAAACATTTTGCAGCAGGGATAGAAATGGCCGGAATCACGTTTTGCAGCAGGGAGAGACAAGGTCGAATCTGGTTTTTTTACTCTCCGTTTGGTGTTTTTCGTCAAACGGTGAAGGGAATGGTGGCCGAGAATGGTGAATGGCGACGGGATTGGTGGTCGGGAAAGGCGAACGACGAAGGGATTCCGACGAGATTAGGGAAGGAGGGAGAGAGGCAGTCAGTTCTGGTGCCGTCGCCGGAATCGCGATTTTCCAGCGACGGCACCGTTGGATTGGGTTTTGGGTATTTGGATCAGGGTTAGGTTTGTTCGATTTTGAGTATTTGGATTAGGGTTTGGGTTGGATATGGGTAAATGGGTAAAAAATAAGCATTGGACAAATTTACCCATGTCCACTTCAGCATTTAACCCTTGTTGGATGGAAAATCTTTATTTTGATAATAGTGCAAAACCTCTGGAATGTTTTTGATGAGTTTCAAACCTCAGGGATGTTTTTAAGAAAAGTTGATACCTAAAGGTAGTTTTTTGAAGTTACCCAAAATGATTTTGGCCTCTGGGCAGTCAAGCAGACTCCTAGTATTTAAGATTAGCCAATTTAACTGTCGTTGTCTCTTTACATAAAAATATAAAGAAAATTT
>CAOJBJ011017338.1:0-10550 GCA_948291685.1 Euphorbia celastroides | reverse complement strand
AGTAAGATCGAGAAACATAGTGAGGTTGCTATTTTACGGTCTCTGGATTCGCGATCTCTGTAAATGGCTAATGGGGATAGCTCTAGCACTAATACAGTCAATCAAACTGTTAATCCAACTCACTTCAATGCTACTAACCAGGAATTTGCTAAGAGGTTTGATAATAGTGGCCAACTGGACAAAAGTAAGCTAAGATGCAAAGTCTGCAGTGGAACTAAGCACACTAAGGAATCCTGCTTTCAAATCATTGGATATCCTCCTTGGTGGAAAGGCAAACGCAAGGTGATAAATGCTAATGTTGCTAACCAAAATACATTCTACAACTCTGTGCAGGACAAGCGAGTAGAAGCTGCAGATCCTTTTAGTATGCAGAGGATGTTTAAAGAAATGTATTCTAGAATGATGTAACGCAAAGAACAAACTTCAGCTGGAGAAACGCCTTTGCACATGAATCCTGACGCAAGTGCTTTCAATGCCTATGCAGCAATACCTCCTTCTAACCAGTTCATAGATTTTTCTGGTTTCTCGGGTAATATTCAATCACTCATCACCTGGATTGTTGACACATGTGCATATGCTTATATGTGTTCCTATAAGAGTTTATTCACTAATGGACTCAATATCTCGAATCAACAACTGATAAACCTGCCCGATGGAAATAAAAAAATTGATGCTGGTTTTGGAAATGTCAATTTAAGCACTGATATTACACTGCATGAGGTTCTTTATGTGTCAGCTTTCAAGTGTAACCTTTTATCAGTGAGTCAATTAGCCAAACACAATAACATTGAAGAAAGATTTACTAGTTCTTGTTGTATTCTCCAGGATAAAAGCAACAAGCACATAAAGGCTGTGGCATAGCTGGTAGATGGGCTTTATTTCCTTGATCAGTCATCCTTTCAACCAGATGTTATACAAAAGTTACATTCTTGTAATAATGTAGAACAAGATACAGTTTTTGACAAATGTACTGTCGATTCTTGACATTTAAAGCCAGGACATGCAACTTTTGACTGTTTGTCTCATATATCCAGTATTAAACTGCAATGTGATTCCACTTCTTGTACTGTATGCCCACAAGCTAAACAGTCAAGGTTCTCTTTTCATAAAAGTGCTATTTCAAGTGTTCATAGATTGAAAATGCTACATTTTGATGTTTAGGGACCTTATAATCAACCTACAGTGAATGGTACCTCTTATTTCCTCACCATTGTGGATGATTTTTCTAGATTAACTTGGCTTTTCTTGATAAGGAAAAAATGAGGTGTGTGCTGCAGTCCATTATTTCTTGACTTTTTTTAGAAACACAATATGGAGATAACGTTAAGGTCATTCGAACTGATGATGGGGGAGAGTTCATCAATCATCAATGTGCAGAATTGCTTAAAACGAGAGGCATTCAACACCAGCGAACTTGTAGCTACACCCTGCAGTAAAATGGGGTGGTTGAGAGAAAACATAGACCTCTTGGAGGTGGCTAGATAAATTCTATTCTCTACTAAACTTCTAACCAAGTTTTGGGAAGATGCTGTGACTTATGCAACAAACATTACCAATGTCCTGCCAACTAAGCTATTTAATTGGGCCACTCTTTATAAGAGATTTCATGGAGTTAAACCTTCTAATGATAGAGCTCACAAAGAAATTTTCTTGGGGTTTCAATCTGGCTAAAAGGGATTCAAGCTGTATGATTTGGAGAATGACAGGGTTATTGTATCCTGAGATGTCAAGTTTTATGATGTCTTTCCTTATAATTATGCTCTAACTATCATGCATGATGAAGAATTAGATCTACAGCAGAAAAATACTCTCCTCTCACCCTCACCACCAAGTTTACTACCACCTGTTCGACATTCAACAAGACAAAGAATGCAACCATCTTGGCTGAAAGATTATGTTACAAATGTATCTACTACTCTAGAACATTATGGTTATTGTCCAAAGTGTCCATTATCAAGGAACCCCAGTCTTAAAAAGACGCTTGTATTGATTCCAAGTGGATTCAAGCAATGAAGCTAGAGCTCGATGCATTGGAGCATAATGGAACCTGAGAGTTGTGCTCTTTACCTGCCAACAAAAAGGCTCTCACAAGTAAATGGGTGTTCAAAGTTAAATATAAACTAGATGGAGATGTAGAAAGGTACAAGAAAAGGCTTGTGGCAAGGGGATATAAACAAGAAGAAGGAGTGGATTTTCCGGATTCATTCAGTCCAGTAGCCAAAACCGCAACTGTCAGATTCTTCTTTGTTGTTGGGCAGCAAATGGGTGGAATATCCAACAGATTGACATTAACAACGCATACCTACATGGATACTCAGAGGAGGAGGTGTATTTATAGCCACCTGAGGGATACACAAAAGCTGTAAAAGGGCAAGTATGTAAGCTCATAAAGTCATTATATGGGCTCAAACAAGCAGGGAGAGCCTGTCACAAGGAAATATCAGAAAAGTTGTTGAGTTATGGCTTTCTGCGACCGCGGAGTGACCATTGCTTGTTCATAAAAAAGGTTCATCATCATACCATTGTGCTTTTAATGTATGTTGATGATATCTTGTTAATGAGCTTCAATAATCAGTATGTTGAAGACACGAAGAAATACTTACATACCCATTTCAGTATTAAAGATTTGAGGTGTGATAAGTATTTTTTTGGTGTGGAAGTTCAACAAGGAGAATCGAGCATATTTCTTTCTCAAGCGAAATATATCGCTGATATTATTGAAGACACCAGTTTAACCATGTCTCAAGTTAGCAGTAGTCCTTTTGAGCCTGGCTTCGATCTTTCAGTTGAGGGTAAAGCATTACAAGATCCGGACAGGCGGTTAGTTGGCAGATTACTCTATTTGAGTTTTACAAGGCCAAATGTTTCTTTTTCTGCTCAACAACCGAGTCAATTCCTTCAGAAACCTTGTGAGCATCATCTAACTACAACTTTAAGGGTTGTTAAATATCTCAAGGGAACTATTACCTATGGGTTGTTTTACTCTAGGAATACATATTTGAAGATACATGGTTATTGTGATAGTGACTGGGGAACTTGTAAGCTAACCAGGAGATCCATTACTGGTTTTGCTATTTTCCTAGGGAACTCGCTAATCTCTTGGAAAACTAAGAAACGAGGAATCATGAGTGGGTCCTCTGTTGAAGTTGAGTACCAAAGCTTACCAATGCAAGTTGTGAAGCTAAATGGTTGACATACATCATGGGAGAGTTATCCATGGATGTTCATTTGCCTATACAACTAAGATGTGATAGTCAGGCAGCTATTGCCATTGCTAAAAACCTAGTTCTTCATGAGAAAATGAAGCATGTGGAGTTGGACATTAATTTTATAAGGGACCTCATGTCTGATGGGTTCATTGAAGTTACCCATGTTTCAACTCATCAGCAACTTGCTGATCTATTCATTAAAGCTAAGAGTTCTAGCTACATGTCACCGTTTCTGCAACAAATGAATTTAATGTCAGCAGAAGATTTAAAGAGTATCTCAGCTTGAGGAGGGGGGGGGGGGGATGTTGACATCCGAGCCGAGAAAGGATACATTGACTGAAGGAAGGAAGAGTCCACGTTTTCTCTCTCCAGTTTGTTATCCAGCTGTATACAGCTGTCATTCTTCACGCGAACTTTACCTTTTGTAATTGAGCAGAGTATATAAGCTCATTTTCTTCTGTATTGAACGATCATCGATTTCTAAGCAATAACCAGAGATATTTTTCTCCTCTCATTCTTATCAGTTTCGTTCACACCAGAACTTTGCTCCGACTACATTCAGATCCGACCCGAGTCGCACACCTGTGTATAGTGAGTAAATCTTTCAATGAAAATTTTTTACATTTACAAGGCTCTAAATCGAGATCTTACTAAATTTCAACCGACCCGAACCGTTTCAACAAAACAAATACCTAAATGGGTCAAGGGCGGGATCGTATTGCCAAATAGGGGCAGAAACGTAAATAAAAAACAAAAACGGAGAAAAAAGAACTTATAAACAAATTTCGAAGCTGACCGCGTTTTTTCTTGTTCCTTTTCCATTAATGGAGCTCAAACAAAGTTTGAATAATACCTCCTGAAAATACTTAAGTAAACCTCATCCGCTTCCATTTTCGTCCTTTTCCCTTCAATTCTCCTTCTCCAAATCAACACATCTCAACAAATTCCAGCTTCAATTGCTCTCTATAAGGTAATAATCCATCTCCGCAAGTTTCAGTTTCAGTTTATCGATTTCGTTTTGCTCAAACTATTTCCAGTTTTCACCTGCTGCATCGATTCGCTTGATATTCTGAGTTTCTTGATTTTTTTATGATCGTGAAGTAGTTTAGAGTTGTTGAGTATGCGATAACTGCGATTAGCTGATTGGACGGCGGAATGCCGGAGATCGGCGTCGGTTGCCGTCGGGTTGGGGCCGGTGGCGGTGGCGGTTGTGGCGGCGAGGAGGGGCCCGATTTTGAAAACGGATGCGGATAATTAATGGAAATTCGATTGCGATTGACTGTGTGCTGTGTTCATAATTTTGTGCATATCGTTTCTAGAACCGTTGATTTTGTCCCCACGGACACATGGCTTCTTTTTGCATTTGCTGTGGCTTTTGAATGATCGATTGGACTTTCTTCTTGTTAACTCTTTTTCAATTGTCAATTTTAATGGCTGCCTCATTAAATGTTTTCCTCAATTTGTCCCAGTTTGGCTTCATTGACTTGTGAAAGTCTTTTTCATCGAGCATTAGCTTGATTTCTTGAGAAAGGAATGAGTGCTCGTTGAAAAATTGGCAAGCTTCTGATAGGTTGGATGGCTAGTTTGAATGTGAAGAACTCTTTCAATTGTTTTATGCTAATTATACAGCTTGCCTACCTACTCTTTTTGACTTTCAACTGTGACCGACTTCTTTCTAGAATTTCATTGATGTTTATCCCGAAAAGCTGGAATATCTCTTTCTCATTTGCTAGATTTGGGATATGGCTCTTTTTAACTAATTTATGGTCTTTCTCTTGAATTTCCCGTGATTAGAACTTGCCTACGGATGATCATTCTCAGTCAAGAGCTGCATGTTTCAACTTGACAAATCAATTTTAAAGTAATAATATTATAAAACAAAAGCAAAGTAATATAATTTAAAACTAATTGTCAGTTCTGGATCTTAAGTTTGTGTTAGTCCAAATTGATGCAACCAGCCATCTAGAAGTATGATTCTTCATCTAATTCAATCTGTGTTTTTCCAGTTCCACATTATCTTCAAGTCAATCATCTTTTCTTTCTTTATTATTTTAAAGACAGCCTTAGTTGGGTCCGTTGACTTCATGATTATTCTTCCTCCCACTTCTCTAACTCCAAACCAAAATTACTACAGTGTACAAGCTTAAGCCAACATGGAGATGAACAAAGTGATCATATTCCTCCACTATCAATGCATTTTCTTGTGCCTCGTTGGATTCGGACTAGTAACAAGTGATCCCAGAGCACAAACGGTGAGGATCAGATGTGGAACCCAACTCGAGAACAACGGGACCATCTACGTGCCAAATTTTGTTGCCACAATGGAAAACATCAGTGCACAAATGCGCACTGATGGCTTTGGAATAGCAGCTACAGGTTTTGGACTCGACAGGAACTATGGCCTGGCTCAATGCTATGGAGACCTCTCCTTACTTGACTGTGTATTATGCTATGCTGAGGCACGAACCGTCCTACCCCAGTGCTACCCTTACAACGGGGGTCGAATTTTTCTCGACGGTTGTTTCATGAGATCTGAGAATTACAGCTTCTTTGAGCAGTATAAAGGGCCAGATGATGAGGTTGTATGTGGCAATAGAACGAGGAAGAATTCAACTTTCGGCCAATTCGCAAGGCAGGCTTTGTCAACTGCGGTTTCGAGTGCACCAAATGATCGGAGGTTTCATGGAAGGGCACAAGTCGCGGTTGCAGGGACAAATGAGTCGGCTTATGTGTTGGCTGATTGCTGGAGGACTCTGAATGCCAACACGTGTAGATCGTGCTTAGAGAATGCTACTGCAGCTATATCACAGTGTTTACCTTGGTCTGAGGCGAGGGCTCTCTATACTGGCTGTTTTGTTAGGTACTCTGATAGGGACTTTCTAAATCCGGTGCCATCAAATGAGGGCTCGAGAGGTACAGGACTAGCTTTGAGGATTATGGTTCGAGTTTTGAATTTACTATGTGTTTGTGGGGAATTAAATCTTGGTCTATTGGAAAAACTTGTCTGATTTTTGTGGCAATGAATCAATTGCAGGGAGAATTACTGTGATTGTAGTATCGGTTATCAGCTCTCTTGTGGTTTTGGGAGTTGCTACAATGGCCGGAGCTTATATCTGGAAGCAGAGATACATCCAGAAAAAACGAAGAGGTAACCGTGAAATAACAAATATTCTAAGCCATCCATTGATTTAAGTTTTTGTCTATTCTCTTTGGCTCTTGAATGCTATAATCTTAATTTTCCAGGCTCAAATGATGCACAAAAGTTGGTTAAAACCCTTCATGACAGTAGCCTGAACTTCAAATTCTCTACATTAGAGAAAGCCACAGGATCTTTTGACAATGCCAACAAGTTAGGACAAGGAGGTTTCGGATCAGTTTACAAGGTAATTTTCATGATTTTAGTGTGTGTACCACTGAATCACGTAACATTATAGCCAATTTAGATCTCTTTTTTTTATTCAACTCAGGGAGTTCTACCAGATGGCAGAGAGATTGCAGTAAAGAGGCTATTTTTCAACAACAAACACCGAGCAGCAGATTTTTACAACGAAGTTAACATGATCAGTAGCGTTGAACACAAAAATTTGGTCAGGTTATTAGGATGCAGTTGTTCAGGACCCGAAAGCCTCCTTGTCTATGAATACCTCGCAAACAAGAGTCTCGATCGGTTCATCTTTGGTAAGTACAATAACTTAGGTATAATTTTGCAAGATTTGTACAAAAGTGGCACTATTTTGAATAATGTGTAAATGCAACAGATGACAACAAAGGGAGAGTACTGACCTGGGAGAAAAGATTAGACATAATTATTGGGACAGCAGAAGGATTAGTCTACCTTCACGAGAACTGCAAGACAAAGATAATTCACCGAGATATAAAGGCGAGCAACATTTTATTGGATTCAAGATTTCGAGCTAAAATTGCAGATTTTGGGTTGGCTAGATCTTTCCAAGAGGACAAGAGCCACATCAGCACAGCCATTGCAGGAACTCTGTGAGTGTTTATGTTTTTTTACTCGCTTTTGATTGGCTTAAATTTAAACAATTTTCGAACAATTTGTGATAAAAAAAAGCTGTAAATCTGCAGAGGATATATGGCTCCAGAGTACCTGGCTCATGGCCAGTTAACCGAAAAGGCAGATGTTTATAGCTTCGGTGTGCTTTTGTTGGAGATTGTAATGGCAAAGCAGAATAACAGGAGCAAAAGTGCAGAATACACAGAAAGCTTAGTCACAATTGTTAGTTCGAGAATTCTCTCATTTCCTCTTTTTGGCCTAGTACATCACTAGCAACCCAAACTTATTCCTTATTCCTAAAAAACTACTTTCTCCCTCAACTTTTGAAGTGGACCTATTTGCTTTAAATGTCACATGTCAGCTTTTGGTTGGATATAGAAAAATAAGAAATCGACAAATTGACATGTGGCATCTAGGAACAAACTAATGCAATTTTTTAAAGTTGAGACAACTACAAGAACAATATCAAAGTTCATGGGGGCAGTTCTTTGTTCCCTGAATGCCACGTGTCAGCTTTTGTTGGAGAGAGAAAAACAAGAAAGCGATGCCCTTGAATACTCAAACGAACCAGAAGTTGACATATGGCATTCAGAACAAACAGGTGCAACATTATCAAAGTTCATGGGGGCGATATGTTATTGATGCATTAAGCCTTTCCTTTTTCTTTCTCATTTGCTCATCTTATATTTGCATGTTATTCCCTTTTCGGGTTAAAACAGACATGGAAGAACTTCCAAGCAGGGACGGTGGAGGATTTGTACGACCCGAATCTAATGCTGCAAAATCACCACAACAGCAACGTGAAGGCAGATGTTTACAGAGTGGTACACATCGGGCTCTTGTGCATACAAGAGGTGCCAACACTTAGACCGACAATGGCAAAGGCGCTACAAATGCTAACAACAGAGGAAAACCTTCCAACACCGAGTCACCCACCATTTACAGACGAAAAAACGATGGAGCTTAACGACACATGCGAGTTCCCTTGGTATCCTCTTAACCCTGGTCTTTCTGAATCGGTTGCAACTGTCGAAAATAGCTCGTTCTACCCGAGATGACCATAGAAAGGGATAATGCCAAATTTCTAGAGTTATTGTGAAATTAGAAACCGGGACATGACATTCGAAGAGCAAATTGACAACTAATGGTTTATAAATATGAAGTTGTTGAGAACGGGAATGCTGGATTTTGAGTGTTGATTACAAGATGAGATAGAACTGTGTCGTTCTGAACTAATTTCAAAGTTGTATTTATTGTTGTTAGTTTTTGAAGTCGGGATAGCACTCTGGAAAGGCAGCGTCCAGACTTTTCTGTCAATAGTGATGTTATGGAAATTTGTTTTTTCATGCCTTCCATGTTTCGTACGGAATAAAGTTTTTGAAAAGTTCGGAATGTACTAGACAGTAAGATATACAAAATTGGTATAATAACTGTGATTGTTATCTCTATTTTGAGTTGTTGATTTTCTTATTGTTGATGACCATGAATTCGTCTCAAAATTGTAGCTTACAACAGAGACGTTTGAGAACATTTGGTGCCAACTTTAAGGGTCTAAGTGCATTACACCTAAAAGACCTCTTTTCGAATACATTTGGCGTATTTTCTGTATACATCATTCGATGTATTTTTCATGTCTCAATATTTCATATTAAACTTTCACGTGCACTAAACAAATTAATAATGCATAGATAAAAGAACATAACAAATGAAAGGCTGAAGAGGTTGGCCCCATGAAAATTAAGTTTAAACTATTTCTGGTACAAATAAAGAGCACAATTAAAAGGTTTTAGATTATGAACACATATTAGAGATGTTTCTTATAATATTGTGGCTCCAAGAGAATGCTTTGTTTTATTTATTTTTTTAACCATAAAAACAGCAAATAAAATCATTTTTTCTTTTTCTTTTTTTGGTAAGTAAACGCACTACAATTTTACTTGGTTGAATTTCTGTTGCTAAGGAAATTGGTGCTTATGCAGCTGCAGTAATGCACTGAATCGCCTGCTTGCATATACCGGTCATTGTTGCTTCAGGACCATATACCTATTCGAACACAAAGATAGAAACGAGAAAAGGTTTTCGGTAAGATTTATAGGATCGAACTTTGCAAAATTATTTTTTTAGAGAGTTTGCATGAAGTGTTACCTCGATTGGAATGCCGATTTCTTCACCAAGTGTCCTCATTTTAGGATCTCCTCTCCTTACATAAATGTGCATTCTTGCTGCTTTAAGCTTCGACTCCTAAAAATCCGATTACCAATAATCATGGAAATGCTTCATTCTGTCTTAAATGGAACCAATTTTGAGGATATAAACTATAAAGCACAGACAGTTCATGCTGACCTTCTCCTTCAGGGCTCGAATAATGCCATTAAATGTAGCAGCAACATCAGTGAAGTTCGCAATTCCTCCTCCAATAACAAGGGCTCTCTTTTGGCCATCGGGATCAGAAGTTGCACACTGCAAAGATATAATCGATCAGCTATAGTCACATTGAAATATAAAAAAGATTTTGGAGAAATCAATGGACAAAATTCTCTGTGAAGAGTCTGAGTCCTTACATCGATCACAACTCGAGCATACTGTAATACTTCCTCTTCATTTGGGGCTCCACTATATTCTGCATAATTTCCAAGCTCAGATGCAAAACCGAGATCTCCAACCTAATGAGATTATTTAATAAATTGTAAGATAAACTGTTAAAATGGGAAAACGAAAGAAATCCTACAGCATAGAAGAAAGAGATTTGTACTGTATCTGCATATATAACGCTTGCACCTCCTCCAGCAACCATAGTCCAAATTCTTCCTTTCGGAGTTAATACTGTGAATTTCAAAGATGCACTTGTCTGCAAGAAAATTGGCATCACATGTAAACTTAGAATCTTATAGTACTAATGAAAGAAGCAATTTCTCATCTTAATTTATCACAAATACATTTTCATCTAGGCCATGAATGAAGCTTTCTGTAGGGCTCATAACTCGGCCAAATGGCAAAGGAAATTCAATGTGGCCCCACCTAGAAAGAAAACATAGTGTAAGAAAATGCTAAAGAGTGAAAAATGTTTGTATTATAAAAGAATTAGTAGTAGGATTAACAAAAGTCAGAATAGCAAGGAAATGCATTTTACTTCTTCAAGTTCTTGAAAGCAGCAGTATCATCCAGCTCGCCTCTCATATCCAACAGATAAGGCTTTCCGTTGACAAAAGTGAAAGGATTCATCTCTAAGAAAGTGAAGTCCAGGTCTGAATTGCATAGACCGTAAAAGCTAATAAATAAAACTTACAGCCAAACAATGTTACATCAGAATCTCAAAATCAAAAGGT
>CAOJBJ011016410.1:0-11816 GCA_948291685.1 Euphorbia celastroides | reverse complement strand
AAAAAACACCTTTCACCTGCATTACATTTAGTCCAACACAAAAATCATGACATGTTCCCCAAACCCTTCTCTGGTTACATTTTTAGGGTTTTCTTAATTGACCTGAAATAATTTAATTAAGTGGCGACTCCTAAACACCAGGTTTCGTTAGAGGTCTAACTTGGTACAAAACCAGTGCGCATGTGCATAGACCCGGTTGTCATGTTCACAAACTACTGATTCAGAATTCTCGTACGTGTAATATTATGAAGTGATGGAAATATCAATTATTAATTAGTTTGACATTTGAAGTCACTCTAATTGAATAATTGGCAATGAACTCTGAGTATTAATTTAAGTAAATGGTATTATACAATTTCGCTTGTATTATTCATTAAAGTTAAATTAATAAAGTTAAAGGTATTTTTCATATGGTATTTATTTGATAAATAAATTCATATGAATTATAATTTAACTTATACAAATAAATTATTTAAGTTTCTATACTTATTTAATTACTAACTATTTCAGTTGATTAATTGAAGTATAGTACAAAACTTAAGTTAATTTGATTTGGAAAAGTTAATGTGTCAAATTCAAAACAAATTTGAATATGTAGACACATTTTGGTGGCTTCTTTGAGTTGGTGGCAAATGTCACATTAGGTGATCTATCACCAAAGGTGACTTATAAGTCATGGTGGCTTTTAGCTATTGGTGGATTCTAATGGTGGCATTTGACTTATGGTGGCCATTAAACCAATGATGACATTATCTTGGTGGTTTTGATCAACCAAGATGACATCATCTTTGTGGCCTTTTCGGGTTGGTGGCTTTAATCAATCAATGATGACATCATCATGGTGGCCTTTTCGGGTTGGTGGCTTTAATCAACCAACAATGACATCATCTTGGTGGCTTTGATCAACCAAGATGACATCATCTTGGTGACCTTTGCCACCAAACGCTAAACCCACCAGGCCCCAACCTCTCTTATAAATAGGGGAGGAGAGTTCATTCTCAACACACCACATCCCACTCTCAACATCACAACTCTCCACTTCCATCTCTTCTAAACATGATCGAGAGAATGTTGATCTATGGAGATCAACCATTTTTTAGCGAGCACCGATTCCCAGTCGAGAGGAGTTGACACATGTTGACATTTGAGGGCTTCCACTTGAACCTCAATCTTGGTTCATCTTCGGCCTCAGTCTTAGTCCTCGCCTCGAGGAGAGCTTGCATACTTGAAAGTAGAAGAGCTTGTTTGCATACTTGGTGGTGGAAGGATTTTCTTGCGAGTTTGGTGGTGGAAGGGCTTCCTCACACACTTAGTGGAAGAAGGCTTCCAATTGCAATGATCAATGTCTTCATCCTCCTCTACCGCCATGTTGTCTCCGATGGAGACTACTAAGTGAGTTTTTGTTTACATGAAATCTCACTTAATTTTAAAATCATTGAATGGTTCTCGTAGAAACACGGTCCTTTCGAATAATAGAAAAATTTTAATCGGTATTTCGCTGCGCTCGGTGGATTTTCCGATGATAAATTCCTTCACTAGCAGGCTTCCCCTTCCCTTAAATTGATTTTTGGAGAAAAAATGCCCCTCCAAATTAATGAAAAGAAAGCGCTTATGTTAAAATTCAATAGAAATAAGAAGAAATCAACATGTTTGAGGTAAGAATCAAAGAAAAGAAGAAGAAATAGAAATGGTATGCCAACATGTACTAGAAGGAAGGAAATGAAAGGAAGAAGAAGACAATAAATACTAGGAGGCCCACAAAAAACTAATCATTATTAAAATTAAATGATAAAGTTAATTACCATATGAAAAAACTAATTGTAATCAACATTTATTATTGCACAGAAAATGGTAAGAGTTAATTACTTAATAAATTACATTTATGTCATTCATTTAAAATATAAAAACTTTGGTTCTTAACTATTTGAGTTTTATTTGTTTCAATATAAATTTGAAAGAGAACTCTTTTCAATTTAGTAAATTAGTTAGGTGATATGAAATTTCTTTTTGTTTCGTCCATATATGATTGGTTATTTGTTGAAAAACAATTAGTCCATGAATAACATAAAGTACACATCTTAACATTAAAAATGTTAAAAAAAAAGGCTAAAGATCATAATCAAATATGCATATCGTGTCAATCGAATTATCACCACATACATATGTGCATATATATTGTGTCCCTCCAAAAGCCGAAACTTGTCTTTACCATTGAATGCAAATACATTTTCTTTTTACACTCGATTTGTATGTGTTGGACCCTTAGGCCAAGTAATTCAGATCAGAGGGGGTGAATGACCCTTTTTATGGAAAATAACAAGTAAATAAAATTTACTTGTGTAGCGTGTACCAGAGTGTTGAATATAAAAAGATTTCGAACAATGATTCTAATGAATCCTAATATAAATGGCAGTAACCAAGTTAACGATATAAAAAGGGTTAGAAAATGAAAACTCTGAATTTATCCTATTTCGGCCTCGCTTACACCAGTCCCCATAACTCTTGCTTGGCTTTAATTCACTATTGGTTTTCTTTCATGGGAAGAAAACAAGCCATTATAATTGTCTCCAAAAATTCTCTTTCAGATGTAGGATATACCACTAAGTCTACAACACACTTAGCTAAGTCATTTCAAAAATGGGATATACCACACTAGAACTCTCACCAATTTGAAAGCTAAGTCCCACTTTTCAATCTCCCTTGATTGAAAAGTATTACAATTTGTTTTTCACTAAACTGTATTAAACAAATTGTTTCCGGATTCTTGTGTTCTCAAAGTTTGATCACTGATTGCCTTTAAATACTTCTTGCTCTAGAAAGCTAGTGGAATCAGCAACGTTTTTAGTCTCCAAAGGTATGCAACTAGGAAATATAAATTGCACATTGCTAATTTGTGAGAAATTTCAATACTATACTTAAATGATTATGCTAAGAGGGAATGTGATACTCATTGTAATAGTCTTATGCCAAATGAGGTATGATATCTTGTTTTTCTTACATTTTATGCACTCTATGTTAGTTTACCTTGAGGACAAGACAAAAGTTAAGTGTGAGGTTTGATAATTGTATAAATACACTTATTTATATGTATTTTTAGTAAAGAAAACCTCAAAAACTTAGTTTATTTTATATCTTATTTATTAGACTTCACGGGGTACGTTCTTGTTTTTGGTGCATGTGTAGATTTTCGACAAATCTCCGGTAAAAATAAACAAATGTGGAATTCTATGGATATTGAGTGGAAAAGATGTCATTTTATGCAAGAGCATGAAGAGAAGGGTTACATGCAAAGTTAGAAAAGTTCGGTGGATTTTTCGGGAAGTTGTTAAGGAGTTTTTTTTGAAGAAATGAGATTTCACAACTGCGAAAATTAATCACGATCGTGACTTGTCATCAATCAAATTTAATGATGAATCCAAAGAAGAATCACGATCGCAATATAGGAGTGACGATCGCGACCTGCGCGAAAATTAGACAACTTCTTCAAGAAGTTCACCTAGTTGCAATTTCAGTAACCGCCTCAACTTCCATCAAGTGTCATTTGAAAAGATGTCTTATGGAGTCAAGGATCACGTGGATAAACATGTTTTAAAGCATCCAATAACATTCCAAGAGTTATTACTTCTTGGAAATACATATTTACCAAAAGTCACAACTTCTTGGAGAAGTCACGCCTCTTCAGCAAAAGACACAACTTTTTATCACCTATATAGGGACTATTTGGGAAGCATTTAGGACGTGTAAGAGGAGGTTTTTAGACATCCATACAAATGGAAAAACATGTGTGTTTGTATGAGAGAATGAGGGGTTATGTTCTGTGAGTGAATTCATATATTTTTCTAGTGTTAGAGGAAGTTATGTGAGTGATTCAAAATTGTTTTTTCAATTACTTTCATTTCCTTGCAAATTTCAGTGCTTATTGTCTAAGTGTATTCATGATATCACAAATCAATAATATTTCTTTGTTTGAATTTCACAACTAAGATAATGTTTGAGATCTATAGAATTGAGATCGGAATTCAAACAAATGCAGGCCTTGCCCATGAATTGACAACTCCCTCTGGAAGGAGCGCCACCTTATAACTAAAAAATAAAAAGGTTTGATCTCCCTTTTATTCCGTTTGACATACCTTTCAAAACTTTGTTTGTTTTTCTACATATACTAGACTTTCACGAAGGTTATAATATGTCTATGTGTTATAATGTGCTTCTTGCTTGATGGTTTTAAGCACTATATATATATATATATATATAATTAAGTCTACATGAGGAATGGTTAGTCTTTAAATAAGTGTTTTGAAATTAATGGTGATTACATGGACAACTAAATTGAAATTTGGATTTTCGTGCTTCACTTGACTCATGCATACACTAGTATTGTAAAAGTTATCTGATGTGGATTCTAAGGTGATTCATTGAGTATTAGGAAGTCTGTAACCAAATTTGTTGGAGAAATGAAGTGCGAGAATCGTTTTTGGTCATTTGTATAATTTTTTCTCTATACTAGGTCTATATTTCATGTCATATATGCATATTCACCATTGTATTTCATCACCCTCCACCAAAACATTTATCTTTTATTTTTTTATTAATGATGTTCTCTTGAATGGATTTCTAAAACCCGTGTTCCTTCCCTGTGGAATTGATATCTTTAAGACTACACCGCAACCTTATACTTGTGGTTATCATGATTTTTATATTTGGTAATCGATATTGACAACACATATTAAAAAACTAGAACTCATTTTATTACTAAGTAGAAAAGTGGCAAACAATGCGAGGATCCCATGTTATAATGGTCATTTAATTGTGTCTAACAACTAAATCAACGGTCCGGATGCACCGGAATTTAATTTCTTCAACAAATTCAATGAAATATCCAGCGAATCACCCCTTAGTATAAGTTTTAGGTACCTTCTAAAGTACATTATTCTATCAAGCAAGGTTCAAGTAATGAGGACTTTCCAAAGCACACTTTGAATGGTGTCTCAAGGAATACCTAGGT
Source organism: Euphorbia celastroides (assembly GCA_948291685.1). Lineage (NCBI taxonomy): Eukaryota > Viridiplantae > Streptophyta > Magnoliopsida > Malpighiales > Euphorbiaceae > Euphorbia > Euphorbia celastroides. The sequence goes on along the minus strand of CAOJBJ011016410.1, from coordinate 6,811 downwards.
AACCAGAGATGTTTTTGTTGGTCCCTTAGGAGTGTACAAGTCGGGTCAAAGAGATGTTTTTGTTGGTGCCTTAGGAGTGTACATGTCGGGTCAAAGGGGGGTGAATGACCCATTTTTCGCTTAAACAGTTGGCACTTTAAAAATAGTTCAGGTTTTGGACTCAAGGTTGATTCCAGAAGCTGACCGTGAATGAAAAAAGTGAATTTAAATTGCACACAAGGTTTTTATCCTAGTTCGGCCCTGCCTACTCTAGTCCCCAGAACTCTTGCTAGGATTTAATCCACTAGTGAATTCCTTTACGGGCAGGAATCAAGTCGTTACAAGTTGTCTCTGCAAAGTTCCCTATTTTGGATGTAGCATATACCACTAAGTCCTCACCAACTTAGCTGAGTCCTTTTCACGGGATATACCGTTCCTAATCTCTCACCAGATCTAGAAACTAAGTCTCACTTTTCAACCCCCTGATTGAAAAGATTTACTATAACATTTTCACTTAAATTTTCTAACAGATTGAAACCAGAGTTTGTTCTATTGGTGTTTCTGAAAGCCGATTGCTTGTGAACTTGTTTTGCTCTTGAAAGTTTAAAAGAATCAGCAACTTCTTCTGGCTCCAAAGTCTTCTATTTATAGGTTGAGCAATAAATGCTACTGTTGGAGAAGACGCAATCTGGATTGTTGAAGAAGTTAAGACTAGGCGTATCTAGGCCATCCCTTTGGCCGTTGGACACAATTAAATGCCTGTTTGAAGTTGGGATTTGTGTGCCAATAGATGATCCTAGTATATCAGACATTCCAGGTAGTCTGAAGTTCATCATTGTACCCTTTGAATTGGCAATGTAGTCCACGCGCTCTGGTATTGGTTGATGAGTGACTTTATGTCACTATCATAGTGTTGTTTTTATCCTTTAGTGCTTCTCTTTTCATTAAATGCTTCAACTGTTGGTGGAAGAGCATTAAATGCACCTTGAATACCGGATTTGATCTTTTCTCGCACAATTGGACATTTTGAAATTGTTTGCAACCAGGTCCACCTCTGTCCACCTGGATACTAGATCTTTTCACTTCTGCTGTGTTTCCGAAACTTCCTGATCTAGACCTCTCTCTTTAACTTTGACTTCAGGATTTTGTTTATCTTCAAACTCTTCTTGAAGTGGGTCGGATCTTGACTTTGGTCGTATCTTCATATTTGATGAGCCACTTCCAACAATCTCCCCCATTTGATGGAAACAAAATCCTAAGGAAAAGATTCAAACACAAACAGCATACATATATTCATTTATACTTCCCCACAATCCTAGGCATATCAAATATCTACCCCCCATAATCTTAGCCTAAGTAATTCAAATAAAATTGAAGCAGATTTTGATGAGTATCTGGATTTTCACTATTATACTTCTGTTGTTAACAAATTGTTAACATCAATGAAGTTCTGATTACAAGTACAAAGTATAATTAGAATGGAAGAAATACAAGAAACTAAAAGAGATAGCAAAAATTTTACATTAAATGCCTATCTACTTCTTTTCCTTTTGCTGGGGTACTTGCTCCGGATCAGCTACTGCTTTCCTCTTTCCACCAGCTTTATCTTCTTTCTCCTTCTCCCCCTTATCTGCATCATCTTTTCCTTGACTCTTCTCCCCTATTTTGTTAGCATCAAAGGGGACTTCAATTGAAGTTGGCGCAGACTAGACAACTTCCCAAGCACCTGAGTAGGCCATGAAGTCTTCATCACCCTCATCCCTTGTCTCTGCAATTTTGTACACAACCTCCGGGAGTAGCAAATAGGGCTTCAACTCTTCATCAAAGACTTTGAAGCTCTAATTAAACTCTGGTAGCAACTTCAGCATATAATCCTTGTCTGTTTCTGCCATTAATGGAAATATGGCCCTGCTAAGTGCATAATGAGCCCTGTAGCTCAAAAGAGCAAGGTCATTGACAGAGAATAGTGCTTTCGTGTAGCTAAAAAGGATTTGCTGAGGTAGATGGTTCTAGTTTCATTGACAGAGCTTTCACCTTTTTAAGTTAAAGTCTCAACTGAAGTCTTCAGGGGGCTATTTCCCTTGTAATTTTCTGGTGATGAGCATTCAGTTGGGATGTAAGTACTGCACTTGTTAGAGCATTATCTCTCGGAGGCATTGCCTTGATAATTTCTTCTTTTTGGACAGCCAAGGCAGACTTGATCTCCTCAACAAGCTTGGACTAGAACTGGGATTGATCTTCCACAAACTCAGCCTTGATCTTCTTCTTGTAGTCAACCTAGAACCGATCAAACTCCTTCTGAATTTCCTTCCCTATCCTTGTTGGCAACTCTCCAGATTCCAAGCTTTGAATCATGCCCTGAGTTGCTTCAGCAGTGTCAACAACTTGTTTAACTAACAATGTTGAGCAGTTGTGAACTTTGGCATTCACATGCTTTGCTGCAACTCTGGCATCTTCAGTAGCACTTTGCACACTTCTCAGTAATGGTTGGATTGCTTGCTTAGTGGCATAAGCTATGTTCCGTTTGTAGGTGCTTCAATCCGTAGGTTCTTCAAGGCTTCAACCAATTGAGTAAGATTGATTTGATTCTGGCTCACGGACTCAAGCCTTTAATGAATTGCAGTTCAGCTCTTTAGGTGTAGCCCAATCCTATGTCTCCCTTTCAAATACCTCATCCCTTAGTAGATCAGCTGCCAATCAAAGTCTATCATTCTGGGTCATTCTCACTTTAGAGGGATTTGGAGGTGAGCGAAGTCTACAGGATGTTTCAACTTGTTCCTCTTCTTGATTGAGCTCCTGGTGTTGTTCGGTTCCTATCTCAAGTTCAGCTTTGCCTTCTTCTTCATTCTTGGATGAGTCCGGAGACAGGGATCCATCCTCTACAGAGACATGATCGTTCAGCCTCTGCTCCTCCAGTTTGGATTCAGCTTCATCGCCTTTGGTTTCACTGACATTCCATTCTCTAGAATATAATCCAGATGAAGAAACATGGTTCAGGATCTGCTTGTTGGCATGGAATGCGAATTTTAAAGGAGACATTTCTTCATTTTCTCCCTTTTGAGTACCCTCACCTACAGAAGCAGTTGATTGTAATGCTGTTGCAGAATCCAGAGTCTTTAGCCCTTGTGCTTCTACTCCTCCAGAAGTTGATTGTTGTTCCGAGGAGTTGGCACCTTGGACTCCTTTTCCACTGCTTCTCCTCTGACTTTGTCCTTAGCAAGTACTAGGGCTTTAGAATTCCCTACAACTGCTTCCAAAACATCACCCTTTTGCACCTCTCCTCCTCCAAGCATCATAAAGGATACCGGAGTTGGTGCATGCAGCAAGACCAGTTTGTGGTTTGGTTCCTGTGGCTCTTCTTCCTCAGAATAGAGCCCTTCATCCTCCAATCCTTCAAGGGCCTCTATTTGCTCCTTCTTTTTCTTCCGTCACTGGAATCTCTTCTTCAGCAAGTTTCTCTTCCTCTGCTGGTTTCTCTTCTGCCAAGTGTTATTCCTTTTCTATGGCCTTCTCTGCCACAACATTTTCCTCTTAAGCTAAGTGCTCTTCTACAACATTGGCTTCTTCTGGCATTAATGGAGCTTCCATCTTCTCAACAAGGTTAAGGAGGGACTCATTCAGTGGATCATATTCTTCATATAGTCTGATGTTCTTCTCCGGAATTATCTCCAGCATTTCACAACTTCCATACTTTCTCAGATCTTCGTATTCCTCAACTATCATTGGTTCATCTTCTTCTCGAGATGGCATTTTCACCAGAACAGTAGTCTTTGGATTGAGACCTTGACCTATAAGAATCCACTTGTTCTCGTTTACCCATTCTTGCATTAAAGAAAGGTTTCTCTTGTCTTTCTTCTTGGCCTTGTAGGTAAGCAGTCCTTCTGTGAGAATCAGTGGAACTGGTGGAGCTGCTGTGGTTAGTGGAGGTTCTTCTTCTTCAGCTACTGGAGCATCTTGCACATCCTCTACCACTTTTTCTTTCTTTTGCACCTTCTTGACTCCTCTCCAGAGTCTCCTAAAAGATCCGGAAGAAGGTTTTGTTGTTTCAGCTTCTACCTTTTCCTTTCCTTTTGGAGTTTCCAATGCAACTAGCTCCAACTCAACTGGCTCCAGCTTCAAGGGGATAGGGTTCTTCTTTCTCATCAATTCAATGATTGGTTCTTCTTCAGTGCTTTCGCTGTCTAATATTGCTTCATTGATTGTGCCCAATCTTTGGGTTTCTTCTCTTTATTCCTGGAGCTTCTTAAAGGTTTGTCTAGTAGTCTTTTGAGGAGACTGACTAGAAGAGCTTCTCTTCCTCTTCTTCTCCTCAAGAATAGGAGATTTCGGCTTCTTCCTTCTTGGAGCCTCAACTTCTTCTCCAGCTGCTCTCTTCAGCTTTCGGTCCTTCTTTTCATCTCTCAATATGATAGCCTTTTGCTCATCCCACTATTCATTGCATGATAGATTGTCAAAGGTGTCTTCAGTAATTGCTTTCCATATTCTACATCACTTTCTTCACCGTAGACACCATTCACAGAGCATATGTAGGCAATGAGGTTGTCGTATGCATACTTGTTGTGCTTGATGTATAAGTACTGGAAAGTCGACTTGTCTACTTTTTGAAAGACACTGCACTAGACAAAGATGAAAATTGGACGTTGTGTTTCCGGATCCTCGCTTTGGCAGAATAAAATGAGATACTATGTAGTGAATCTTCCTTGGGTATTCTGGCCAAAAGGTCGAGTATTTATCACCGAAGAATCTTTTAGGAAGCCACATTTTGGGATCATATTTGATTTTCTTTTCATCCCCTTCTCTTCTCAGAACCAGTCCGGAGTTCGTCATCTTCATGTGCTCCACGAACCATCCCGGATCTATGATGATCTCCTTGCCATTCACTTTCGACCTAATTACATCTAGGTCTCTATGATGCATCATACTGTGATAAAATTCAATAACTGGCTTAGGAATGTGTTTCCCCAGCCTCAGGAATTGTCCTATCTTTTGACCTTTAATTACGTCTTTGTAAGGAATGGTTTCGAACAGATATCCATCTGTAAGACACTCCGAAGGAATTACATCCTTCACTTCTCTGTATCCGGTGCTACTGAAGTCTTTGATATTGTACTTCTCTTCTTTTTCTTTTGATCTTCCAGAATGCTGGGAATTTTAGTTCTCACCATTATAAATTTCGAGTTTGAGAAATTAGGGTTTTAGTTTCAAATTTTGCAGAGTAACAGTAGAGTGTTAAACACGTAAAGAAGATGGGTGAAACTATGGGGGTTTTATTAAAAAAGAGAGTTGGGTGTATAAAGATAATCCAGATCCGTTAAAAGATCACGGAACTGCTTAGGTGGTACTTACACGGAGTTACTAAATCTGGAAACAGAAGTTACTCGATCGAAGGTGAATGATTTTCGTTTTTATCACTCCACTAATTACCGCCAATGAAGAGCTGGTTTAATTTTTGAAAATTTAAACCACCAGTAACTTCTCGCACGTTTTTCTACCACACTCCGCTTTTCTCTCTCCTTTGTCGGGTGACGTGTCTGACTGTGATCCGGACCCAAGTTGTTGTATACTTGGAAAATTCTTCACTGCTTTTCTTCTTTCGGAGCTTCTTTAGATAGGATTTGTCATACCAATTGCCTCCCTTAGCTTTATAAACTGATCTTTACTTAGTGGCTTAGTAAAGATATCAACTTTTTGATCAACGGTAGGAATATAAACAAGTTGAACATCCTTTTTATTGACATGATCTCGGATGAAGTGATGTCTTATGCTAACATGCTTCATTCTGCTGTGGAGAGTAGGATTCTTTGAAACAACAATTGCACTTTTGTGATCACACATCACTTGAACACATCCGGACTTGACTCCAAAATCTTTAAGCTGTTGCTTTATCCACAAGAGTTGAGCTACACAGCTTCCAACGGCCATGTACTATTCTTCTATTGTAGAAAGAGCAACTGAAGTTTGCTTCTAGCTGTATCAAGAGATTAGGAAATCTCCTAGGAAATGACATCCTCTGGAGGTACTTTTCCTTTTAAGTGAATCTCTTCCATAGTCAGTATCGGTGAATCCTTTCAATGCAAAATCCCCATTACTGGGATACCATAAACCAAAATCTAGAGTTCCAATGAGATATCAGAATTCTTTTGGTTGCTTTGAGATGGGATTTCTTAGGACATGATTGAAATCTTGCAAAGTAACATACATCATAATGAATGTATGGTCTGCTAGTAGTGAGATACAATAGTGATCTAATCATTCACTATATAGCTTATGATCAACTTCTTTTTCATCCAGATCCTTTGAGAGTGATGTATCCGGACTCATAGGAGTTGACATAGCCTTGCACTGTTGCATTTCAAACTTCTTGAGATGTACATTGATAGGTGTAATTTTGTAGTGTAATTTTGGAATTTATAATGTGTTAATTGACAACAATTATAATGTTTGCAATGGAAAATATGAGTGAAATTGTAGATTTAAGGTAAAATGAAGTGCAACAAGGTTTGAATGGAAAAAGTGGTGATTGTGGCGTACAAAAGGAAGGAAAGTTGCTGGAAAATGGTGTAAAAAGGGAGGAGAAGGAGGTGACGTGGCGGAAGCTTAGTGGAGGAGAAGTGGATGTGATGGAGCAAGTGTGCTATTATACTTTTTGCTATATTTAATTACTTGGAGGAGAAGTGGCTACATATGCTCTTATTATTGTCCAAGTGTTAGCTTAGATATTTTTAGTTTTAGGGAGCCATATATATTGAGCTCCTTCTTTGTAATTAGGGTATCTTATCTTCTTCTTCATTATTCTCTCTGTAACGAAAACACCAAACAGTTGGGAGTTCCA
>CAOJBJ011015628.1:0-12112 GCA_948291685.1 Euphorbia celastroides | reverse complement strand
GCTTTAGGGTTTGGGAATGTTGTCAAAGGTCACTATAAAATGTATTTATCTTGAAAGAACCTAACAGGGTGTGAACTCTCTCATTTTGTCAAAGATAAGATGCCCACTTTACTTAATTGTTAATTCCTGATATTTTATCACCCGACTTCGCCATTTGTTAATCATATACCCGTCTGTGCTACTGTGATTCCTTTATAGTATAGTCAAGTGTTTGTTCTTTTCAAACTAAAGAATTTAATCTGTGTATTACCACAAAAGAAAAAGAATTTAATCTGGGTGAAATAGACTAAATGGAAACAAATAAATATATGATTTTTAATTTAGCGTTGGGCTCATTAATTTGTATGAGAATGATCATTAAATTCTAATTTTTAAAAAAGTATACTTTTTGAAAAGGAGAATAAATAATATTTATGACTTAATTAAATTTAATGAAAAATAAATAAAAAAAGTATGGTGAAATGGAGTACAAATGAATATCAAATATAAACTTTGGTCTAACAACAGCCATCTTAATCAAATTTAAGAAGGGTGGAGTTACGAGTCAAACTCAGGATCAACAAATTTAGTATAAATGCCACCAATTTTTTTTTAAAAATAATATGTGCGAATTGCAGTGGCCCGTGGACAATAATGGCAGCTAATTATAGTGGTAAATTATTGAGAAAAGGTTAGAAGTAGAATGAAATATGTGCACACACTTAATAGCTCATAATGTTTGGAATTTTAGATTTTTAATTTTCAATTTATTTAATATTTTATTTAAAATTATGAGGTATTTAACTTTACATCCTTTGAAAGAATTCGTTTCTTTAAGAAAAAAACCCGTGAATACAACTGGGTGAAATAATTTAAAGAGCCGACAACTTTTTCTAGTTTATAAGTTAAAATGAAATAGATTTGATTTGAATATGCTTGCCTATGTTTTATAAAAAAAAAAGCTTAAGGTACCTTTGCCCATTTGATTCGAGTCTAATGTTTTTCAAAGGGTGTTCAATCACTTTTTCATTTGATGGAAATTCAATGATATCTTAAAACTAATTTTCGTTCGTGTCACAAATTTCTCACTACAGATTTACAGACGGAATTTCCGTCACAAATTCTGCAGTTTTGAAATATTCAATCTAACTGTCCAAAAAACTAATTCTAACATCTGGTAACCAACTATTCTAAGGTTTTCCAGCGTTCTAAATCCAATGGTGCAGTTCAATTCACATAAAAATGAACACAAGTATGTGTTTTACATGAAAAACACATAAAAATGGAACTTTTTGAGTAAAAAATTTGGTTTTTCGATAGAAATTTCGGTCATGATTAGTTTTACGCATATTTTAGACACCCCAAACAAAAAACTTCAATTTTAATGACATTAGTCACAGTAATGATAAATTAATAACCAAAACAGTTGAATTTATGCCAATTATTCGAAGTTTTTGGTTAGATTACATATTACTTAAGTTTCTAACTGGAGATTAACAAGGGAAAAATCACAACAATAGATCCAGAACATATAATATATAAAATCACCAATTCATCACCCCAAAACCGAGCTTTGATACTAATGAAGTAAAAAAGATTTGATTTGTATTTTTTTAGTGTCCGGATCAAGTGCTTGTAGAATCAACACAAGAATCGGCAATCAAATCACCTTGTGTCGAAAATAGTTGAATTTCTGCGGCTTGGACGGTGAACCAAAAATGAACTGGGAGAATAGTGATGGCTGTATCTTTTTAATGAATTGCATACAAATGTAAAAAGCAAAGAAATTGATCATATTCTGGCCAAAAGAGAAAACTGCCAATATATTGGCATCACAACGGACAAATCAACCGTTGTCTTCTTTTCCTTTTTCTTATATCGTTAATTAATGAAATTTTCATTAATTATTAATTAGTCCCTCAAGACTTTGCTTATTCACAATTAACTTCTATCACTACTCAATTTAAACCAATTGAGTTGAATCGAATCCTTTTTACCAATCAACCTTTTTAAAGGCGGATTGATTATTTCCAACATCCTTAAATATTAGAAATCTCTCGTTGTCTAGCTAGTACCTATTGCTTGTTAAAACACTAAATAAAAACATGAACTATTGTTGTAACTGAGATGATAGGGGTTACCTTAATTTTTCAATTTACAGTTTAAAACAACAAAAAAACAATTTCCAATTTTATGATACGGAAATCTAACTCTCCATTTTATGGAATTGTTTTGGCCACAATACAAGTATAATTAACAGAAAATGGGGACATGAGGAAGTGACACGTGGCAAAAGAGCATTGAATCAAGTGATAGAGAGTGAATTGAGAGCCACTAGTCTGCAACTCTCCAATCTTCTTTCCAAATGGAATCCGCTTCTCAATTCTCACCCAGATTCTCAAATTTGAGCTTCAACAAAAGCAACCCGTCTTCCCCTCCAACAGCGATCCAGCCATGTCTATTGCTTCATCTTTCTGCACTTCATTGCCATTGCCCCGAACTGTAACCCCAACCCTCAAGCAAACCAGTCCGCTTCTAATTTCCTCCCTTACCAATCACTTCTTCCCCAAATGTTTCCCAACTCTCAGCAACTCACCTTCAATCTCAATTACCCACTCGCTGAAGCCATCCTATTTCATCGTCAGGGCATCGGAAACGGATACCAAGACATCGGATTCGGAGACCGAAAGCGAAGGGGGAGAACAACTTTATGAAGAGTACGAAGTTGAATTGACGCAGCCCATTGGATTGAAGTTCGCAAAGGGAAGAGATGGCGGAACTTACATCGATGCAATTGCGCCTGGTCTGTCTGCTGATAAGACTGGAATGTTCTCTGTTGGGGATAGAGTCCTCGCCACCAGGTTTTTCCTTTCGTTCCAGTAATTGTGATGCAAGTATTGTGGATCAAATTAGGGTTAGAATGTGACGATTAATTCTGAATTTGTGCAGTGCTATGTTTGGGACAGAGATTTGGCCTGCTGCTGAGTATGGAAGGACTATGTACACCATTCGTCAGAGAGTTGGTCCTCTTTATATGAGAATGCAGAAGAGATATGGTGAGAAAAAACCGCTTGCAAATTAGGGTTATATACATAAGGTTTTAACCCAACATATGGATGTATATTTCTGGGTTCTCTATCGTGTAGGGAAGACGATTGATTCTGGTGAGTTGACTGAAAAGGAAATTATCAGAGCCGAGAGGAACTCTGGTTTTATTAGTGCAAGAGTTAGAGAAATTCAGGTGAGTATAGCTGACTTATATTTTGCTCTCATGAATTTGAGTAAACTTCACTTGTTATTAATGTTTGCATCGTTCGATTGTAATTGGTTTCAGGCGAAAAATGCTCAGAGGAAAAAAGAGCAGAAATTACAAAGAGAAAAGGATCTTCGCGAAGGGTTGCAGCTGTACAAGTGAGGATAGGATAGCTTTGCTTCTTCTAACTTATGTGTGGTCCTTTTAAATTACGATTCAGCTCAAATTGTTTGCTCGGTTTTGTAAATTGTTATAGAAATGGCAAATATGAAGAAGCATTAGTGAAATTCGAATCAGTGTTGGGATCGAAACCCGAGCCAAATGAAGCTTCAGTGGCCAATTATAATGTTGCATGCTGTTATTCAAAGCTTAATCAGGTGAATCATCTCGCCTGCTGCATTTTCGGCTTTCTGTTTGTATTTGGAGTATCTGAAACAGTTGAATTGTTCATTTGAACTCTGATTCCAGATAAAAGCTGGGTTGTCTGCACTTGAAGATGCCTTACAAGCAGGATATGAAGACTTCAAGGTAATAAATTGCATGCGAAATCACAATATTTCTGCATTTTGATGCAATCTAATGTTGTTGATAATGTTGACCATTAACAGACGATTCGGACAGATCCAGACCTGGAGAATCTAAGAAAATCTGAGGAATTCGATGCTCTTTTGAAAAGGTTTGATGAATCATTTATCAATGAGAATGCTATCAATGCCATTAAATCGATATTCGGCATATTCAACAAGAATTAGAGATACCATTTGACATCAAAAGTACAGCTATCAGATTGTTTTGAGATTCCGATAAAGGTCGTGACTGGCTGCCAATTGCTGCAGATCGTAAGTATATTTTGTATAATTTTGTTCATAGCATTGTTCATAGTATATTTGTTGCAGGTTTGAACAAGTTTTAAATGATTTCCATTGTTTCTCCAAAATGAAATGTATAATATTACTTCGCCTTAATAAATAATGAAACAATTTTTTTGAAAACATTAGTTTGTTTGGAAACTATAGTTTATCTATTTCAATCATTCTTGCCACATAACTGATTGTAAAAATGGTTCTATACATTTATATTTTGTGGAAGTTCTTTCAGTTGAGGCAACGTTAATTAGTATAGAAGTTAATCAAATTGAACAACTCTTGAAAAACGTAAAAATGGACATTAGCTTTTTTTCAAACAATTCAAAATTGAACGCAGCGAATTAAGTGGGAAAAAATAGACTATAAAATAGTTAATGGTAAGTAAAGTGTTATTGGCAACTGTCACTATATGATTCCCTTCCATGACATCAATAATTAAATATGCCATCCTTTTATCAAGGAATTTGGTTTCGTCAATGCCAACTTAAAGTCTTGTACTTTAATTTTTCGATAACCACAGTTGATTTCAGCCTTTTATCTCCCCACCGTAAATCACCAAACATACTGGCATCACATGGCTAAAGCCATCGGCAAAATATCAGCTCGAGATTTACTTCAGCCCATACACCCTTACTTATATCCGCAACACATTCAAAATTATCTTAAACAATTTATCACACAAAGAAATCGAGCTTAATTAAGTTACCACAAAAACAATATGATGGAAACCAGTGTTAAAGCAGACCAAATCCACTCGAGAAAATTCTCAAAATTTTATCCTCAACAAAGATAGATGTTAAGACCATCTCACTTTATGAACATGATATGAGCTGTCTAAGTTCTTTCTAGGCCAAATGCATCAATTGCACCCTCAAGTTAGAAAAAAAGTCACATGTCACCCCAACCTTTCAACTTGGACACATAACTCCCCCAAATTGACAAAATTGGACACACAACTCCCTCAAGTTGACAAGAGTGGACACATAACTCTCTCAAGTTGGTAAAAGTTGACACAACTCTTCCAAGTTGGCAAAAGTAGACACATAACTTCCTCTAGTAAAATAGTGTCACGTCAGTTCGGGGGTATTAAATTGTATCTTTTTACCAACTTGAAGGAGTTATGTGTCCAACTTCAAACTTTGGGGTGACAACTGACTTTTTTTGCTAACTTGAGGGAGCAAATGATGCATTTGGCCTTCTTTCTATTCAAACAGATATAACTAAGCAGAAATTATTTTTATAAAGATCAAATCGAATCTCGGTACCAATATGAATGCACATCACATAAAGTGAATGTCAAACCAGCAAGGCAAGAAAATACCAAGAATTCAACTTTCATCTAAATTAAAGCCCCTTACCAAAAAATATAAATTCTACATCTTCACATTACTTGATTCTATGCAAAACAAGACGGCAACCGAAAATTGCTCAATTACAACCATTTTTACCGCACGTCGAGCCAAAATTCGCTCCAAAAAGTAGCCTATCAATCCACCATTTACTGTCCAGGTCTAAAAAAAGGAGTCATTCAGAAAAGTACACAGCTTTTCTTTACCTGCTTATTACAAGATTTACAGCAACTTGTTGATGAACTCAAGTTAGAGCCTACATTAATCCCCCACCACAAAAAGAGACCTATATCATACCTGTTATATTACTTCTTGAAACGGTTACTTGAGAGAACTTTTTTCCCATATGGGCTCGTTCTGAGCATCGGAATATGAGGCCTTATGGCCTCCACCAAGGCAGCATGACGAGTTCCCTGGTCAAACAACAAAGGAAAAAAGTAAAGATCAAATCGCCTTTTTCTTCAAGCTCTAATTGTTCATATTCACCGACTGTTAACTAGAATAATAACGAGGTTGAAGAAAAAATTTTAAACCCTGGATTGATGTAGTGCTGCTTGGATAACATAGTTGCCATAAGGATCTTGCATGACTTGATCCAAGTGAACATTATTTATGAGCTCCCCGATGATAAGAGCTCGCCTTTCTTCGCTTGAACATTTCAAGCATTTTTCAACCACATTGCTGCTGTACTTCTGCATTGCCAAGTCCCCGAAATTTCCCTCCAGCTGCTCTAGTACATGAGCCTCTGCCCAGGGAAGCCCTAGCTCAAACACGAATTGCATCACATAATTCCTGCAAAATTGAAACTAAGATTACTGACAAATGCAACATGACAATGAAGACATCGAAAAAAAAAGAAGAAACTGTACCCATATGGATCTTGAGAAAGAATTAGGGCATTTGATGCAATCTCGTTTACAAGATGCTGTCTTTGCTCTCCTTCAGAATGGCTAAGGCATTTTTGAAGCACGCAACAGCCATGGCGATCAGTAGCAAGATCAACACAGTTAGCTATTGCAGCATCAAAAAGCAACTGCAAACAAAGCAACAAATAGCTCTTGTTAAGTCCGGGCAAAAATTTATTTGAGAAATTGCTTTATATTTACAGATCAATGCCTCTCACCCCATTGTACTCGGGCGCTAAATACTGCAAGCAGCGCTGTGCAACATGGTTACCATTGATATTCTTTATAAGACTGACAATTCCAGGCTTCAGATTTGATACCACCAAAGTAATTTGCTCTCGAGTCTTGAGGGTTTCAATCACTTTCTGAACAGCTCGAGTCCTGTAGTCACACAACAAAAGTCAATGCACTAACACGAAAAAGTTCGAGTCTTCATGATAGAATGAATAAGAAAGAAATCAAACCCGTGCATATCACAAGAGACCCTAACAAGATCCCCAGGTTTTTGTGTGGCTACACGAAGTATTTGCATTCGTTGTTCTTCATTACAAACTTCTAGTAATTTCTGGACTAGATAATTCCCAAAAGGATCAGTCATCAATTCAACAATATGATCAATGACCTCAACAAAAATGTTCTCGACATCCTGCCTAGTTCCTTCAGAAAATTTTCTCTGCAATAATCGACAACCGTGTTGATCTTTCGCCATGAGATATACTCTTCCATTTATCTCATCTAAAGAGCCATATTTCTGCAGCTGAGGCCTAAGATTCGAGCTTTTAAAATCATCAAGGGGGGAATTCCATGAGCTCAGATCATCCAACTGAAAGCAAGGAGAGTGGCGAACATGAGCATTTGGTAGAGCTTTCACAGTTTTCAGAGTGTCCTGCCCTTGAGATCGAGTGAGAATCTTTTCAGGAAACTGTTTAACAGATTCCTCAGTAACATTGAAACCATAATTATTCCAAAATGGATCTTGATGAGATATCGGGACCTCCAAGTACCGATTCATCAGCTTTGAGGGCAGATTTCTGTTTGACTGATTAGGATGCTGAGCTTCGAACCGTTGATTTCGCAGCTGCTGAAGGGATAAGTACTGCTGATGCCTATAAAATTGCTCCTCTTCGATATTTCTCCAGCCAATGTTCATTTGTTGAGAATGTAAACAAGGGAGCACCGGTTGTACATCAGACATTAGCGGAAACTCCACCCCCGGAACAGCCATGTTAGAAAGAAACTGAAGGCTTTGCATACTATGTGCCAATGGCAATGCAGCTGGAAAATTGTCCATTAACATTGGCTTCGGTTCTTGCAAATGAAACTTTTGCAACCTCGAATTTTCCTGGCCTGTGTTTCTCGGGTTAGACTCCTCAAATGCATAGGGCACGGCATTTGGGAATTGGAAAGGAGTACCAGTCATTGATGAATTCATATTCGGGACTACATGATTCATACTGGAGGACTTGAAATTTGCTGAAACAGTTCCACCATTAAGGCTTATATTTCCAAATGCAGATGTCAGCGATTGATCATCGCGTAGATTTGTGCCCTCATTTTCGATCCTGCCATTCCCGTTGCATTGGACCTTTTCAGTGAGAGGCCCTTTGTATGAATTCACAGGAACGGTAGCAAGGCTGCCATTGAGAGAGAGACTTTTGAGTGAAGATCCTTCAGAATGCTTATTGCCAGAAGTAACATTAGGTATCTCGCCTAAAAGCTTCTCCAGTTCATCAAAGTCTTGTTCAGTTCTTCCAGCTTCCATTTCATATAAACGTCTTCAGAATGCTTTCACTAAACAAACAACACAATGTAGATCCACAAACGCCCTACAATACAGAAACTTTCAATCAAAACTCAATCATCACGGGATTATCCGCTAAAATATAACACTCGATTTTAGTACAGTAATATCCTACAATGTCGCAGAATTAAAAATCAGATAACATCCAGCAGATGAAATTTCAAGACAAAAAAATCACAGCATCACATTCAACAATAGAAATCAAACGACAGAAAAACCCCAAACAGAGTCCAGGTGTCGCTCCAGCGGCAAGATCAGCACAGTTACAATAATCAGGCCATTTCCAAACACCTTTTCCTCGATTTCTACGTCCAAACAACAAAATCCACAAACCCCATTGCACTAAAACCGAGACCTCAAATTATCGCGCCGATCAAAACAGCCAAAACCCGATCATCAACAATCAAACCACAAATTAACGAAAATCACATAAAAATCCCACCTTTACATCAGAACCCTCAAAAAGACAAAAAAAAACCCAACTCAGAAAACAACAATGCAGGAACAAAGAGTGAAACAGTGATTACATACCAGTGACAGACAGACGAGCCAGCAAGCATCAAAGAGAGACGGAAGCCATGGCTAATAAAGTGAAGAAAAACGAGAAAAGAAATCGAAATCCAAAAGCGGATGATCGGATAATTTAAGAAGATCGATGGTAAAAAAGAGAGAATTCAAAGAGAGTGGCCAATTAAGTGAGAAATGATGTAATAAGGTCGGCGGGGTGAAGAAGGAGGAGATGGAGAGGCTAAAAGGAGAAAGATGGAAAATTTGTAGAGCGATTATATAGAAAGAAATTAACATTAGATCGAACTCTCAAATGTACCAAAAAATAAAAACTTTATCAATGCAATATATCATCCATCCATGCATGGAATATGAATATGAATATGAATGTAAGGGTCATCACCTTTTCTCATTCTATTGTTTATTATAATGTTTCAATATTTTATTATATGGTTTTATTAAAATAAATATTTCATTTTGTGATTTTTGTTTTTTATCTGTACTATTAAAAAAATTTCAACGTTCCACGCACTGGTTTTGCTGCTTTTAAGTAAACTGAACTAACTTATTTTTTTTTTTGTTGAGTTTGTCTTGTTCTTTGGTTGTTGAGAAATGCCAAGGAAAGTGCTCTTTTTTTAGTTAACTAAGATACCAAACTCAACTAATCACTACTCCTCTTTTTTCTCACTGTAAGTAATTATGAATTTTTCAGGGATATTCACACCTTAATAATTTACCTAATCAGAAATTAGTAATTACATTATTAGGTAGAAAAAAAATAATTGACATGGACTTTGGTTCAACATTGAGGCATGAAAAGTTTTACTCCAAAAAGCTCGTACTCTTACTTCCGGATTTCTTTAATTAAACTTTTTACTTTATAGCTGTTAACATAAAGGTATTTTGCCCTTGTTATACTAAGTGTACCCTAATTCATACTAGTTCTTGGATTTTGATTATAATCGTAGTTGCAATACTTGACTATTAAGTTCTTAGCTTGGGAATTGAACTTAAATAAAAAAATTAATTTAGGTAAAATCAAGGCCAGATTAGTAACTTCATGACAATTTAGAAACTAGTCGATTTCAGCCATTTTCATTTGCTATAGAGCTAATTCAATAAATTAATCAATGACTTAATTGAAGTTGTACATTTACAATAAATGGATGAGAATAATATGAATCAACTACTTCTTCAAAACTCCTCCATACCAAAAAATTCACATATCCGCGGGTGTACCCGATTTGAGAAAAAAAAATCACTTAAGTATATTTTATCTATGAATACAAACACATCAAACTGATAAAACTAAATCCATTGAAACATCTTAAACTTGGCACAAGAACTTGGATGCCATCTTCAACTTCTAAAAATTTTAACCAGCTTTTTAAACTTATCAAAAGTATAAAAGTCCGTCCCCCATCAGCATATGTCAACACTTAATTGGTTGACTTTAAAAATATTTGTTTATATAATATTGTTTTTTCTAATGAAAGATGTCACATGTCAATGAGGTTGAAATTGATATACTTTTCATAAGTTTGAAGGACTAATTAAAACTTTTGAAAGTTCAAGATGACATTTGGCTCTCAGTGTTAAGTCCGAGCCAAATGGTGTATCTAGCCAAATAAATAAAACACATAAGCATGCATATGATGCCTCTACATAATAAAGGTTAATTGATAGTATAAGCAACAACACCAAACTAGGTATAATCATTCTTAATGGGAACAAATAAACTATCCGCAAAATTCATGAGCTAGTGTAGCTTGATCACGATCACGAAATAAGTTTTGTAAAACATCTCCATTAACATTTAGATTGAAAATAATATTGAAAAATGTATTCGGTCCATATTCTCATTCACGAAATGAGGTGTAGTCGATCATATGGAAGATAGATTGTTTCCTTTGTTTGTGGGACTAATTACTTCACAACGATACAAACTAAGGTTCAATATACGAAATAAGTTAAAATAACATTTTGCCTCTTGAAATAAGCATATTGTTGCACTTATAGTGGGTTACATCGGCAGTGATCAAGGTAGCACATTCGCAATATTGTTTATTTTAAAAATTTGGGCTTGGATAGGACTTAATCGGGTTTAACTAAAAAAGACATAATCCGAGTTCGACTCAATATATATAAAATAAAATTTAAGCTAGGGTTGGATGGACTCTTTGTAAAAATTGAGATCCCAAGTCTAGCCTTTGGGCTTGAGAAATATTTTAATAAAAAATATTAAAATAACTTACTACACATATCATTTTTAAAAAAGAAATTGATTGTTTAAATTGAATTATTTACAACTAAATTCCATCTAAAATTCAACTTTTATAGGAAAATTTAAGTATAGACGAATCTAAATATTATATTAAAACTATTTATAATAAATATATTAAATATTTAATTAATTTTACATTTTTTTATATAAAATTGAGTCGAACGGTCTAAGCTTGAATATATCTCAGGAAAGAAAAATTGTGTCGTACACTATTTTTATATAATATTATTACTTTTATTCAAAATAACTATTTAGTTTTACTTTTTCTTATCCAACTTTTTAATTACACTTATGTTACTTTTTCCCTCTTTCCCTGCATTCTTCATAGATGTCGTTATCAAACATTTTTTTTTAATTAATTTAAATTTTCGAAACTTAAAATTACCATATCTCTTAAACCGTTAGTTCCTCGCTAGCTGCTACTCCTGTTAGCTCCCCGTCTGTGGACAGTCGGCAAAAATATGACATCCCGTAAAAACGTGAGAAATCACATATTTTGATATTTGTTATTCTTTTAAAAGGCTTTTGTACAAAGAGTTAGGTAGGAGTCTTAGATTGGGCTCTTTTTTCTGTATTTTTGTGATTTGCCCAACATAAATTTGCGTAGGTCTCGTCTAGGCTTCGTCCAAGCTCCAAAAGCCACGGCCGTCCAACTAGCGCCTAACACTTTTTTAAACCTTGCCACAAATACTTCCAATTTCACCACAAAAGTAGCTCAATAAAACTACTCGTTTATATTAAATCCTCAAACTGCTCCTAACGAACAAAAATTTCAAGATCCCAGCTCTACAAATACAACAAACAAAAGAACGATAAAGGCGACAAAGGGAGTGAGTATGAGAAACGATGACGGGATCTGGGCTTCGAATTTGAGAAACGACGATTGCGACAAGAGTACAGGAATGACAGAAGGGCTAGAAGTATGGCGGTGGGTGGTCGATAGAGAGAAGTTATAATGTTTTTTAAGTTTGTTTTGCAAAGTAAACAAGAAGGAGAGATTTTGCAAAATTGATTAGGTTGAATAGCGTACAAACAAAATTAAGAGTTTGGGTCTAGTGTTGAGCATAATTTAAACCTATTTTAATGACATTTGGTTGCTTATCCCTATATCAAAATCATGCCTAACCCATACATTCTTCAAGCCTTAACGGATTCGAGTTGGACTAGA